>KN553926.1:0-10090 GCA_000797555.1 Oesophagostomum dentatum
GAATAGGAAGCCAGACGTTCTTTGTCACTACTGAGTGTCTTGAACTATAAGGTTTCCTGAAATCAACCTGAAAAGTTTGCTTTAACGAAAAAATGCGAACAAAGCATAACGGATGATTGTTGACTTTTGAGAAGTAAACTGTGACAGCGGCACTGTGTGTCTGAAAATTTTTTGAAGTTCAGAAGAACTGTGGATCATCGACCGCCACCTGTATTGTTTTGAAGTTTCAGCATTTTGAGCTCAGGTTTTTTTTTCGACAAAAAGGTCCCATGATACAGCGCTTGGCACAGACGACGTAGTGAAACTGCTACCTCTCGAATATCCTTACAAATATAGTTTTTAGGAAGTTTCTAAATGTTTTTGATCATCTGCAGTTAGAATGAAGGATCTAGACCCAATCAGTTACAATATTCCTAGAGACCTCTACACGCCGAATAATTTATAGTGCTCCTCGGATATTATTTATGATCCTTATTAATGTAAAGTTAACTGCACGTTCACCTTAAAGGCAGCACCCACTCTAAAAACGGATTCCGAGGTTCAGGTAGTTTATGAAACGTCGGTGGCTGAATAGCCAAAAGCCAAAGTGAGAACGCCGGTAGGCTACTCGCTGCGGAGAAAACGACCGAAACGTCGGGTACTCGGTGGATCAGTTACGAAGGATATGGGGACGAGTTGTCTTGTCATTTTATTTACCATATTAGTTAAAGCGCTGCAACCATTTGGTATAAGTAGAGTTGTACAAGCTTTCCATGTCCTCGCAATTGAGGCAGTGGGCAACTCCAACAGAAAGAGTGCGACGATATGGAAAATCGAAATCGCGTACAAGTCTTCTGGAGCGATTTTCTCGGTCAAGAATGACTTCTGAGCCGAGAAATTTGAACCTCAACCCCTTTTTGACTTCTTCTTTCAGAACCCGTCGAGAACTCAGGAAGCGTTTTTAGAGTGGGTGCTGCCTTTAACGCCGTCGATCAAGTGACCGGGTTTTCGACATAAAACATCGGGACTTTTTGAGAATTCGAAGCAGAGATGTTGCAAAGGGTCACCAAGCGCAGAAACCATTCTGAATATGATAAAATAGCGTTCAGAATCCTCACTGAAACGTTTCTGGCTGAGCAACCGCTTCCAGAAGATGAATCGCCCGCGATCACGCGAGCGAATTGTTCATTTCGGACCTGGAGAACTTTACCGACTACTTTCGGATTAAACGCAATATGGCGGTTAATGCATCTTCTCAAGCTGTTTTTCCGTCGGGTTAGCGTTTATATATGTACGGATTTTAAGCCATGATCTCACGGAGGATCCATCCTTTAAAGGCAGCACCCACGCTCAGAACACATTCTGAGTTCTCGACGGATTCTGAAAGACGAACTCAAGAAATGGGTTGAGATTCAAATTTCTCGGCTGAAAAGTCGTTTCTGACCGAGAAAATCAATCCGGGAGACTCGACGATTTTGCGGACGAGTTGATCATTTCGTCGCATGCTTTCTGTTGGAGTCGCTTACGGCATCGGACGCGAGAACATTGAAGAGTCTTGCAATCCCACTCATATCCAGTGATTATAGCGCTTTATAATGCAAAGCCAAATGGGCAACTCGTCCACGAAATCGCAAACGAACTTTTGGAGCGATTTTCTCGATCAATAATGACTACGAAAACTCAGAAAACGTTCCGAGCGTGAGTACTGCCTTCAACATCAGTCGATAGCTCAAGAAATGTCTTTTCCTTGATATTCAAAATACCGTGTTTGCTAGCGAAGCGTGACATTAGACCACGTTCTTATGTACACAAAGAACCTTATCAAACTATGTGATACAACGACCCATCTCTATTAAAGTCAGTACCCACACAAAAAATGTTTCTCTATTTTTCATCGTAGCTTAGAGCATTTGGTCTACCCATAGCAAGATTACAGTTAAAATCGCATTAAAACCAAGTGTGGTCGACAAGTTATCTCGGGAGCATTGCATCAGTTTACTATGGAAGCGGGGGATATGAATGAGTTGTACTTTGACTGCAAAGGCACAGCAAACTACCTTGAGGCATCCTTGTATGAACAGCAGAAGCTCGAAATTCTCAGTAATAGCAGTACGTGCGGAACCAGCATATATGCTACGGTCCCTCTAGACATATTATGAGCGGTGTGCCCAACGTTGCTGATATGACTGTTCTAAAGATTGCGAACAGCAAAAAGTTCGTTCTGAAAGAGGCATGGCATGGAAGCGGGACTTACCGCAATTTATGTGACTTCTAAGCTGAACTCCAAAAAACAGGGATATGATTGTTTTGTGTGAGTGCTGCCTATGAGTGAAATGTATTTCCGGGTTTTCAATAGTAAGTTACAGTGGTTTTGACCTCTCACCCCTCCCTTCCTCCGTATTCTAATTGTTTTTAGTGCGGCATATTGATGAAGATCTACGCTAAAGCTTTCCTAGCAAAGTACGATCATGAGATACCTTTTTGTAAAACTCATTGAGAATGACGCAACATCCGGTGAACAACAACAGGAGTTTCAGAAAAAGATGAACTTACGCAGGTCCAAATGCTTTGTTTTGTGGTTCAGCAGTTCTGCTTGTTGTTCGGAAGCAGTTTTCATGTTTTAGATGACTTGGCGTTTCCACACAAAAGCAGGAGAGTAGATAAAATGGCGAATATCAGGCTACCAGATATCTTTAAGAGTAATATGCTGCATTAGAATTGTCAGTAAATATGGGACGATTGGGCGAGGCGGAACGAAGCTTGGAGGATCAGTGCTCTTCGGTCTTGCGATTCTCTGCTCCTCGTTTTTGTTCACTGCCTGCGTCATAAGGAGGTTTTCTGCAGCCGAGATGCTCGCTGCTTGTCTGCTGAAATTGCACAATGCCATGCAGGTGACTGCAGGTGCTGCGATTGACAGAAAGCAGCATCTTATAATGAGAGTAACTTCAGCAGGCGCTGATTTTCCCTAAACTGTAAGTGCTGCTGCTAGCTATGCTTAGCTTTAAAACAAGTGTAATGCCACACTATATTAAGACAGTAGTCGTATATCGACAGGAGTGCTTGCTCTGTCAAACCATCTTGTTGGGGATAGTGACAGATCGCTTGGAGTAAGAGTGAAAGAAGATCTAGCCAGCAAACGCTGTGGTAATCTTATCTCAGCACTACGAAAACATAGAAAGGAAGCGCCATAGAGGTAACGATTATGATGTGAAGTACACAACCCTGGTTTTGAACGTGAATTATCTGTGAGCAAAGCTCTAGAAGGATTCTGGATTACCGAAAGAAGCCCAGCAATGAATAGCAGAAATAAGTATTTGTCGATCATTAATGACTTTATGCCATTCCTTCAACTCTGTGAGTTGTAAGCAGTGAACACTGTTACGGTTGCAGTTTTAAGATTCTGTAAGATATTGCTTCAGATTTTCCATTCTGTACGGTGACGTCTTTGAACAATGTGACTATCCTGTCTGTTTTGTGCGGTGAAACCAAGGCAAGCCTTTTTCAAAGTGTGGTCTGCTTCTCGATTCGTCTCAGGATCTGCGCATCCAGATCCTGAAACGAATCGAGAATCTGGCCTAGATGGATAATGAATTGATGGGGTAGCCATGTAATCTTAAGCTCGTAACACATTAGGCCTCTGAAGATGACGAAGGTCGAAACATCAGGCCAGAATAAAGTTTCACCCTAGTTGGCGTACAAGTTATTAACGATATGACATTGTAATGCCACAAATATTTTCCATGACGAACAAAACCCTTCGGAAAGGTTATGATTAGTTTCGTAGATATCTTAGAAGACATTAATTGTGTTGCCGTTCTTGCTACGGCTCAGGTTGATTTTTTATCCGTTTTTTTAAAATCCATCCTTTTTTGAATGAAACGTGTTTTCTGACATAGGTGCTGTCCCTAAACTGCAGAGTGGATTCTTGAGACCGTTTATCCACATACTGGAATTGCTCGTCATACTGTAGCCCTTGCGTTTTACGGTGTACCAACTGGTGGAAAGCTTACTGAACGTTATAAGTTTGTCCTGCACATCTCTGCGTTCTCCGAATCCAGCTTGTTTATTTTTCACTGAAAGGTTATGAAGCTGTATAGAAACAGTGACGATTAACCGACTTAACGTCCAACTTCTAAGAAGAGCCCAAGGCAGCCATCATTTTCCGGAAACTCCAAATTAGCAGACACGGGAAATGATCTAGAGAATGGCTAATGCCAAAAGCACATTCATTGATTTCTTCGATTTTTCGCAGTCGATACGTATTAATTTAACAGCGTCCTCCCTATATTGTTTGCTCACCTGTTAAGATTAGTAGCCGCGGCTGTCGTAATTCTATTTTAATCTTGGAGCTTCATGGTGTGTAAAACAAAAACATGAGAAGAATTTGTTTTTAATGCTAAGAGTTTAGTACTAAAAGTTCCCGTCATATTGCCCTTGATTCTGTTTCCTATGCGCCACAACTGATCAACCTCCGACCCCAGCGGTGACAAGCGCACCTGATCGCATTCGATCACCTCGCCAGAAGCAATCGAAGCTGTCACAGCCGCCCGCGACAATTGCGTAATGTTTACGCATTGTTGTGAATGGTAATTGCTTTGCGGACGCTTCTTGAAGTGAGCAAAGATTGGAGAATTCAGCTATTTTAAGTTGATTTTTCTCCTGACTAGGAAGTTTTCGAGGGAACTGTTTGCATTATTGCTAGTAATGGTGTTTATTTGAGACTGATACTCCTATCTCTTGTTTGTTTGCTTACCTACCGAACTGCACCCATATAAATGATCGCTTAACACGCCAAGGATACTTCGTCGAAACGGCTTCTCGGCGTGAGATTTATAGAGCCTAGTTCAATTTAGAGCCCCGATTTAAGACTGCATTCCAAATTTGCGAAGAAATTTTTTTCAGAAAATTGGAACTTACCCTCGAGACAGGTTTTCACAGTAAAGTGTACTTCAACAGCGGGTGATATGTTCCCGAGCTTCTAGACTTGCAAATATTATTTACCACTCCATCTGTATATTGTCCTTATCAGACGTTCTTTTTTTCTTTCATGAACGGTATAATGGGCATGCAGAAATATTGATAACTTTTTAAAAAGAAAATCTTTCGCAGTTTTGGAGGGCAGATTTATCATCGGATACAGGAATGTACTAATCGTTATAAATACCAGTGTGAATACTTTTTTTACCCTAGCCGCACGATTTGTCCAAAGCCCAAGTCGAAAAGCGCAAAAGTAAAACTCACCAAGAAAATGCCGAAAACATGCTTGCCGCACTTGTCTAAGTTACATGGGTGAGGGGAGGACTTGTCGACGGATTTGCGCGTCGAACTGAGTGGACGGCATAACTCGTCCGCTCATCTTCGTAACTTGGACAAGCCTGACAAGCATGTTCTCGCCATTTTCTCGGCGTGTTTTAACTTTTTTGCTTTTTAACTCTACCTTTCGACAAATCTTGTGGCTAGGGTACAAGAATTGTAAAATTCTCAAAATCGGTTTTTTTTCGTGGATGCTGATTGCTGATTCAACATTAGGTCCTTTTGTCGTCATTGCGTCGAGAAGGGCAATCATGCTGGTATAGAATTGACTTTTTTTCTGAAAAAAGCGCTAACTAGGAGAATTCGAATTTTCAAGAACAACTTGAGCACCGCGACTCATTCCGAACACAGGACGACATAAAGGACATATTTATTATGATAATTTGTTCACATCGAAAGCGTATTCCTTCTAGCCCTCGTCTCTCCCTGCTGCAAGTCGAGTACCCTCAGGGTAGGAAACTAGACTTTGTCAACTGAAAGTCACGTTTAGCATAAGATGGAGAGAGTCCCATAAGACAGGATTAGTGTCAGAATAGCTTCAGAGTGCGTGAATTTTTTGTTTTTGTGGCATAGTTCACGCCGTGCACTTGATCTTTCGGAGAGATTATTGCTGTTCAAAGAGGAATGGAAATTTTCACTTTTGAACTTCTTCAGCTGAGAATGCAGTGAATTCTATCCAGGGAGGTATCAAACCCTTTTGATGAACGGTGTTCAAAATATTGAAGACCGATAGAGCCTTGCTGTCAGAGAGTGCATTTTTCTTGTTGTCAGTGCTCATTGTGATAAAGAACCGTCTGACAAGGTCAATCACCTGATAACTGACCTGTACTAATAATATAAAAAAGTTGTTTATGGTGGCCTGTTAGTAGCCGGAAAGAAGAACTGAAGCTCTGGTTTTACCTCTAAATTACGTGCATAATTCTTGTTTTTAGGATGTTATCTGTTTTACACTCGGGAGTTACTGCGTTAAGATTACGCTATGAAAAATGTACTTTTCGCGCCGTAAAGTTATGCAAACAGGCGAACTTGAGTTCATCAAGAAGAATGATGGTGACAGTTTAAAATAAACTTATCGTGACACTTACACCTCGGATGTTCGAAGAGTTCCCTCGAACGAGTGATTATCGCATTTATTCGATCGAATTTTTTCCTACTAAGTAAATATCTTATGACCTCGTTGGAAAAAATTTTGAATAAGTGGTGACGTATTTTCTTCCAAAAATTTAAAGTTAACAATTATCGGGGGAAAACTGAGTGGGAAAAGTCCGAACAAGTAAATGTGAAATCCACTCATACGAAGGAAGAAACTTCGAATAATTGAATAGGGTCCACTTAAAACTTTCAAACAAATAGATATTGGTATTTATCTGAAAAAAAATCCCAAACAAATTAATACATCTTGGGTGCATCGAATAAATAAGAAAATACGTGAACCTCAAATCTCTGGAAGTTTACTGGCTTCTTGCCTGTTTTGTTAATTTTCATTTTCTAAGATGCCGCAGTTTTCTATCATTTTCTAATCCTGTCTCTCTTACCGTAGGCTTGCGAGCTCATTTTCAACCATTTTCAATTAAATAACCATCCACGAAAATTTCGTTTTCCATGCCCCTTCTGCCATGTGGGGTGTGCATATAATAGCTGTGATCATTGTCGCACGATAATCATGTTGTAGAAGAGTATGTGTGGTACCCAATGGCGATAAAACGATGCATGCACTCAGACATTATAGTAACGTTTTTACTCCGTCATTGGACGACAACGACGAGGTGTATTCGGTGCGTATCGATCTCTACGACAACGACGATCGATACGCGCCGAAAGGACCCAGTCATTGTCGTCCAGCAACGGAGTAAAAGCGTTGCTTAACACAGGGAGACCCGACGGCGATTGCTGGGAGATATGTCGCGTGAGCTTCGGTTCCTCTGGGAAACTCCCTCGGGTCTCCCTCGACCTATCATGAATACTCTTCTGTAATTTGGGTATTTCCTTTGGTTTTTGCCGCCGCGAAATGAAAGCGAGCAAAAAACAGTGATTGGCGAAAAGCACTAAAATGAAGCTACTTAAGGATTATTCGTGTTGATCCAATACCGAACTAAATCATTATTAGTGAAAAGGTCTTGTATTTTAGACGCTTTTCACGATTTCCTCAACAATTCGCACAAATTGCACGTAAATTACCAAAAGGAATTGGCAGTGGCTCCACGTGCGGTAACTCTGAACCCTAAACCCAGATATTTCATGCAGCTAGAAACCTACTGCACTTCACCAGATCCGAACTCACCATGCCCTGACATCGTCTGCTTCAAGGTTCGCTGCTTTATTCATCCGGCCATTCACACGTTATTAGACAAGCCTTTTATTTTGTCGATGATTCTTTAGTATTATTTACATTCTCGAAATTGTCCTCGGGTCTCCCAGCATTTAGCTTAGTGTCCGCCGGTCTCTCGATGTTCTGCTTAGTATTCCTCAGGTCTCGCGGTGTTATCGTCTGAGTGAATACCATCATGATCTGTTTTGAGCTCTTCTCCTTTCTGAAGTTTTTATTTGCTTACGGAGATTCTTTTTAAAAAAGTTTGCACTGGAAACATATTGCATATTTTATCACCTTAAATCAATCTGAGAGATCCTTTGGTTTAAGATGCCAAAGTGTTGACTGTAATCTAAATGGGACCACCTTGCACGTGAATTTATCGAGGACAACACCTTGCTGACGTTTCGCAGAATCGGCGACGTAAGCGGGTTTTGCTCCGGGCAGGTGTGAGCAATAAGCGCCGACGTAGCTCTCCGTTCCCCACATTCCTTGGCGGCTTTTATGATGCCGATAAGTGCTGTCCCGTAAGCGTTTACCTCGTAAACACTCCCAACACTTTCTCCTCAACGGAATGTGAGCTCCAATTTTTGCAGCTGATGTTTGTTCGCAGAAACACATAGTTTACTTAAGATCCAGGAAATAAACAATTGCAGGCTGACGAACTTTGCTTGCATCAGCGACTTTGATGGTTATTTTTGATTGACCATGATGACCATAGAGAGGGCAACTTATAAGTATGGGACATTAGAAGGAGTTAGGTCAGAATATAAATATGCATTTAAAAGGAAGTTCCAAAGGAGGCGTAGCGGTTTCCAGAGGAAAAAGGATATCTCCGAATCCTTCTTCAGTGTTGTTATAGTTCTGGCTTCTATGTGTGATCCGTAAGAAGTGGATCCGAGTAAGTAACTCTCGTTTGCTTATCTATAGGTGAGACACCACCGCCCTTTTACCCACGGTAAACCGAGTATAAATGCTTGGTGGATTATACTTGTTGAGTTAAAAACGTCAGTACAAAATATTTCAAACATCGCATCACATTTTTCCTTTTCATACTCGCTTCAAATGGCGTCATTGTTTTGCCGCGCTGCACTTCGCAATAGCATGCTCTTTTTACTTCACGCCGCATTTTTCATTGGGCGGATTCAGGCAGAAAAACATACGTTTCTTGTCTTTCGCATATGGTCATTGTTTGTATCGTACAGTAGATACTATACTGGTAGCAGTTTAGTTAAATTTGATTACGTTGTTAGCGCAAAACTTTCCGAATATGTAGAAAACATGGTGTTTCGGTACAAAGGTATTCATACACATTGTTCCTGGAAGAGAAAACTTCATAACCGATAACGGTCAGAGGGGAGGGAAAATTGAAGATGAGTCTGTTTTTAGGAGTAATTTATGTTACTAAATTTGAAATATCGATCACTGTTTTTAAAGAATTGTAGATTTTTTTCTAAGGTTTAATGAGTTTTCCCTGGCCCCTCCACAGCCTCGCCAGTTTTTGGCCTGAGGAGGATGCCTTCCTCCCCGAAAAATTCTGCGACCATCACTGCTTCATAAGATATATCTGTCGTAGGTAAATGTTTCTGCGGACGAGTTGTTCATCTCGGTGTAGGCGGATATTGGAGCAAGTCGCGTTCACATGCAGTGAAATAGTAATTTCGGATTTCAGTGCTTGCTCGATCGATATCGCTCCAATACTGGGTCATATCGAATGAACAACTCATCCGCAGAATCGCTTCGTTAAACATTTGCGAAGATATTGTAACGCCTTCGCATGCATGTGGGATTGTAATTCAAAATCCGTCGAGAATTCTGAATTTGTTTTTGGGCTTGATATAGCCCTCAAATAGCTCGCGATATAAACATTCCGCTATTCGTGGACGTGAATGACGTCGACTTGGCAGATTTAAATCAAACAACACGACGCCCATCTCCCGTCCATTGACGAATACACCCCCTCCTGCTATTTATCATAAATAAACAGTTCAAGGATAGACCACGATTAATGGAGTGAGTATAAGCCGGCTTAGCATAAAATCCGTGAGTTTTCGTCCCAGCCACAACAACAAACGGAATGGCACCAAAAATCCATGAAGATGAGTGTTTTTGTTGAACTTCGGCTGCGAGAAATGCTAATGGAGGAGCTGTGATTTTTCTCCGAGCTTTTGTGTTGCAAAGATTGATGGAAGGATGGGCGTTTTTTGCTATTGTTGTAGTTTTGAGAGCGAGATGAGTGATGGTGGGCTGTTTAGATTGCGAGACGTTGCAATGTGGGCAGAAAATTCGTCGCCAGCTTCGTATCGATAAATTTCACATGATGGGCTATTAAGAGGGAAATCAGCTTCTTTGACGCATAATATCGATTCTTACTCAGGCGTTGTTCAGCACTACGTTATCTTTCTACTAACAGAAACATCTGGTTTCATTGCGAACATGCTGTTTATGCAGTCCAAATGGTTTACCTCTTGTTTGGCATTGCATTGGTGA
>KN553954.1:1757-12005 GCA_000797555.1 Oesophagostomum dentatum
CAAGCCTAATTATCCAACCTCAAGTATCCCAAGATCTGCGAAATGCGCTAAGAACGGACAACTAATCCTGATGGGGGGGGGGGTTGAGGGGATGCAAAAGAGGGAGTTTTCGCAGATGTTACGGTCTTTAAGGTACTGCATCGTGTTCAGTGGGTTCTGAACATAAGTTTAAGATTTCCAGCCGTGGTTGCTGCATTTAAAACCTCACTGAAGCTGAAATGTAATGAATGAAACCAAATTTCGCAATAAGCAGCAAATAACCCACTACGAAGGGCGTTATAATGAGAACATTTTAAACGAGATGTGGACTTCCGAATTCTCACAAAGATAAGGAGCTGTCCAGCGATTATGCAGAGGTTAGCATGTGACAGCGCCTCCTCACTACGGTGTGCTTGGAGATGCTTTAAATCTCAAGAATCTCGATGCACACAATACCACTTTTGCTATTTTGTGAATATTTCTGAACTTTTGATTCACTAAGAAACTGCACAATCGCTTTCCTTCTTTTAAAGCTTTTTAACCCATTAGAGGAAAAGCTGATCAATCAGATACATTTCTAAGACTGAGTTAGCACTGCGAAGCTGGCTACAAAATTTTTCCGCTCTTGTTAAGGAGAAAATCCATAGAAAAGCCGGAAAGCTCTGAGTATCAGTCCAGCACATCTCTTCGTGTTATTATTGTAAGTGCTTTAAACAAACGCTAAATATTGTACAAGTCTGGGGTAAATAAGCGAAGGCTGATTAGTCGCCTATGTCCTCTACACCTCCTAGCATTAATTATCTGAAGACAGTCTCTTGACTCGATTGCGTATATCCAAAGGTTGTGTATAGGCTATAGAAGGGGGCTTCTAGACTGCGGGCAGGTACAGTCTCTCAGGTTAGGCAAAACCGAAAATGAAAAAGACACCCAGAAAACTCCCAGATGAGGCTGCTCTGAAGCATTTCAGCTGGAGAATTCAGTGATTTTCAGAACATTTCTGAAGGTTTACTTTAAACGAGGATAATTCTAGCTCCTCAAACAGATACATATATAAACTGTGCCTAACCGCAGAGTGAAGTAGCGTTGCGGGCTGAAGAGAATCGAATAGAGCACTTGATATGATCTTGCCAAGGTCTCCGGAGAGTACGTGGCGGAGAACAAGTCGTGATAATTAACAATCTGCAGTAATCGCATATCGCGTTGTGTGAACTACCCCGGGCAAAGATCATAGAGTAGCGGGAAAGATCGGGGAGAAAATCGTGCTTATGATAACTGAAACTGAATTTAGACATTCCTTATGCCTTGAGTTTACTTTTCAAGAGGAAATTCGATCCATATTCCTCGCATAAAACTTGGGAGCATTGTTGGAACTGAGTATAAGGAGAAGAAATATGAGGAGTGACAAGAGACGTTTTTTTACTAGATAGTATCGCCCCTAGACAAGCAGAAGCTAGGAACCCCGATCACAGAAGTCCCCGCTGTCCAGGAGTCAAGCATCGCTCATGCAGACCACCAGCAAACAGAGGGACCAACGGCGGACCAGAACGGGAGCCAGGCGGGGTATTTACCGCTCAGCGAACGTCCAGCGAGCGAGATTGAGGAAGCGCCGGCCTGGCTCCCTATCTCGGAGGAGGATCATGCACAATAGATGGGTATAATAGATATGCATCTACGCATGCATCATTTATCATGTAAGCATTCGATATCCACAGAAAGGCCTGGGAATCAATGCTGCGAGACCGCTGTACGCCCTAGAATGTGAATGGAGCACAGCGGATACTACAGTAAGGATGATACAGATTTTCCTCTAAGCAGATTTAGAGGTATTAATACAACATAGCCAACAGAACTAAATCCGTTGCTATCTGGCTTAGGATAAGCTGCGTTCGTTTAGTCATAAGGCTTCTGATACGAGCGTTTTCCATTCAAACAGATTTCAAAGAAGATTCTATTTTGTGATAGTACAACGGAAAGTGTACTTGCCGTGGAAAATGTGGGCATAGAGCCTTGGCAAAATCATAGATGTGTTGATTGCCCTATGTAACACTCTTCTGCAAAATCGGTAGGAAGCATGCGGCACAGTCTATTTTTCATCATTCAATTTATTATAGTTGTGCTATTTGGTAGCAAAACTTAGAGGATTTTTTCTTTCTTCTTTTCATTCTAGATTTTCTCATTTGGCCTAATTTTTCACATTTTTATAGTTATTTTATAGTTTTTGATTCTTTTTTTAACCGTTTTCTTTTAGATCGGTCCTCTCATCTACTGATTAGCGTCTACTGATTAGCCTACCTCGGGAGAACCGATCACATTATATATTTTGCTTCGTCTAGATAAGAGGCGAACCGAACCAAAATGTTTCAACCTCTCATCGATTCTGACCCTTTTGTTTTTTCTTCTTTTTATTAGAGGAACCACAATATTAAAGCTGCTACTGGTCCTAAAAATTTCCTCAAAATCTATGTTGCTGAATTACTGATCCAATGCAAAGCGGAAACGAAACATGATAAATACAGTGGGTTTCAAAAAGATAGGCCCCAAAATTTCAACTCAACTGAAGTTGCTGTGATCTCATCGCATAACCACTGCAACCACAGAATTCCTCGTTTAAAATTACATAAGTACTAAAGTTCTAAGGCAAAAATATTTGCTCTATGATTATATAGAATTTTTGTCATTTTTATAGGAATGCTTCTGTTTTAATGCTTATATTTCAAAGCTGGAGCCCACTAGTAATCGGCAGGTATTTATCAGTAAACGATTGATTTATGAGAATCATATCAGCATTGTACGGCTACAATACCCACCGTATCTTCGTTAAAAAAGAACGCCCAGAACGCGAATTTTCGTTCTTTTCGTTTCAGCTCAATATGCCCACTATATCGCAGGTTTTTGCAGAAAAGGTTCTACACTAACACTGAAAGGAATCCATTCTATACACATATGTGGAAATTACCCAGTATTATTGTCATAGAGCTTGAAATAGAACAATTTTCAAATATAGCACAAAGTCGTCGCGCATCGAACGCGCGGCGACCCACGCGATGCTGCGAAATCAGAGAAATACGACGTTTTCTCGATAGTTCTTCATTGGTTTACTTGAATATAACAACATCACAACCAACATACGAAGCGCTTTCCTTCGCTGACCACAATCACCGTTTTTATAAGCATTCTCGCGCAAAGTTGGAAGCTTTTGCAGGGGTTGCGCTCACATATATACCTATGTGCTATTCACACTTTCGTTACATGCTTACCCCAATGCCAAAACCGAAAAGGTGCACCCAGCGAATATGCGAACAATTTGGTTTTTTGAATTTTTGGTATGACTAGGCCCACACTCCGGAACTAAGTACACTTACCCATTTTGCGTTTTGTTTGAACGCATGAATCTGTAAGAATGGCAGTGTTACCTAGTACAGAAAAGATCTAGGTTTGTTTCTAGCCTCAAATTTCCCATTTTAACAGTGAGTGTGCTGGAAACGCAGGAATTTTGCAAAAATAACTAAAATTGCAAAACGGTGTCCCCAGTAGTGCTGACAGCTTTGAGGGATTAAAATTTGACTTGAAAATCCATTAATTTTGTCGGTATTCCTTGTGCTCTGCCACGCAAGTGACGAAATCGTTCAACGATCACAGTTTTGATCTTGGCGGATTTATTTCCTTATTCGCTCGACGGATTGAGGCGAATCTCAAGCGAACGGGATCAGAGTGCAAAAAGTGGGCACCGGCGGGGACTGATCTGTCTTGCCGTTCACGAAATCAAGAAACGATACCACTACACCTACAGTAAATACGTTCTCTACATCGTTTGTTTTCACTCATAATTAATCGGGCCACGAACGCTCAAATAATGACATACCGTTAGTATTTATGCTCCCGATTTTCAAAAATAGCACGAAGTCGCCGCGCGCGCGACGTGCGGCGACTTCATGCTATTTTTGAAAATCGTTTTACTTCAAGAGCTGTGAGAATAATACTCGGTAATTTCCACATAGATGTATAGAATAGCTGCTTTCCTATGTTAGTGCAGAGCTTCTTCTGCCAAAATCTGCAATACAGACGACTTATTGAGCTGAAACGAAAAGAACGCAAATTCGCGTTCTGGGCGTTCTTTTTTAACGAAGATACGGCGGGTATTGTACCTCTTACACTGTCGTGAGAATAGAACAAGTGAAGTTATCAAAAAGTCGCCAAAACTGGCTTTTAAAAAAATTAGAACTTCTTTCTCGATACCTACAATCTTACAGTCTGCTCAGGATGTTCTTGGGTCCCAGCAATTCAGCAGTGGTCAATTTCTTGAATTTCACTAATTTTGTCCTTGCGCAAGACGAAGCTGCGAATTTTCGATATGATTCTCCTAAATTACTCATTCACAGATGAACTTTTGCTGATTACTGGATGCCTCCGGGTACTAATACGTGCAAAAAAAAGAACAGAAACATTTAAATGGGGTTCTATCTTTTTGAAACAGTCGAAAAATGACAAAAAAATTCTAAAAAACGCATAGCGAATATTCTGTTTCAGAACTTTATTACGTATTTCTAAGTGAGAAATCCTGTGGTGGTAATATTTATGCGATAAGACCACATTAACCTCAGCTGAGTTGAAATTTTAGGGCGGGGGCTATCTATTTGAAACGCACTGGGGTCTAACCCTATCAATCCCACTAGTGCATAGATGTAACAGTACCTTTTCTGAACAGAGCGTTAGGACTACTAGATTGTTCCATAAGTTCCCGTGATTTTTTTTAATCTTTGTGCGCCTACACATATTACCCAATTTTCTGGTTTTGGCCAGGTTGTGTATACGCTTTAAGAGCTCTTCTTCGGTTCTATTAGATGCGGTTTTTCATTTGATCGTTACTCTTGATTCTGCTTCAGTTTTTGAGCTGAAATAGGTACGTAATTTTGAATGACAAGAAACAATGACTTAAATCAGTCTCCAGCAATAGCTCAAATGTATCAGCCATTCAATGTCCAGCACAAAGGTCTTAGTTAATCATTGCAACTTTTTGACCTCGATTAAAAGCCAATATTATAATATGTGTCTGTGGTTGTCGACATGATCTTACATTTCTCCACTGAAGAACTGAAACAAAATCAAGCTACCTAAAAAAAGCAGCTAGGCTCCCTCAAAAAACATGTCGTAGCTCTGCGTACGGTAAGAGGCGATAGCTCATCTTAGGATCGGAAGAATCTTCGAACCAAGGCTTCCTCTGATAGCCTTTCTAGACTCGGTGATAGAAACCTGCTTTAGATCTAGTGGAACGGAGCCTTCTAGCCCCTTTCTGACGTGTGCATTTTTCACGTATTTTCTGGAAAGAGCATCGATAAAGTCAATGAAAAACAAGGTCCCGCAGCAGCGATTGGAGTTAAAGCTTAGGTTCTCTTGTCCAGAACTGCTGAGTTGTCCAGACAAAACTGAGTTTCGTGGATCTGCCAGGATTCTGTGCTTGGCTAAAGCTTTTGCTCCTTTTACTGACGTGCCCACATGTACAGAAATAATTATAACATTCTCCACAGAGAAGTTTGCAGATCCAGAGCACATCTTAGATCAAGGTCATCAAGGTTCGGAGTTACATTAGGCAGCACAACGCCTACGGCAACGTATCTTCTCGGTGAGAAAACACGCAGCACTCCAGCACTAGCAATGACGCTCTGATACCTAACCTAGTGTTCCCAAATAAGCGATCCCTACTACTGCTTTACAGCCCAAAATGCGGCGAAACGATGCTTCGGTTTATTCTATCCTATTTTCGCGTAGGAAAACAAGTTTTGCAGTGCCTCAACATGAAACGAGAGGTACAGCCACATGCTTTCATAAGTTCATACGCTACTATACGCTACTGTACCCAATATATGTCTCTCATATGAAAAGCACAAGTAATTTGAAAGCAGTGGACATGCAAAAATGGACTATGCGCTCAAAATTAATCTCTGGGGAAGCAACATAAATACAAGGCTGCTGCCGTAGAAGCTTCAAAACAACCTCGACATGTTCTCCATCTTGTTTCTGGTGAGTTATATGAGTTTTCAAACTGTACTCGACGCATAACACTCAGCTTAGATTCTCTGCGTTGCGGGCAGTGTGTCAGCAAGAACAAGGAGCGGATCCAGATTGTCTGATTGCAGGAGCAAGGGATATGGTGAGCTAACCTTGGGCGACCGGCGAACAGTTTTTGAGCAAGTTAAAGCTAAAAAACCTGGCGTGGTTGGTTAGACAAGAGCTTTCTCAGGCTTATCCTATTTTTCAACATTCGAATTGCAGGGATACAGTTGCCATCGGGAGCATCTGGCATTTATGCTTATCAAACAACATGAAAAAGGACTGCGTAAATTAGCAAATAGCTATCGTCAGTCATTGGAACACACGTAAGTTTGACCTTCAAGGGCTACTATATGTAAAAGATAGTTTTGTTATTGGACCAATGTTGCAGAATTGTTACTTCTACTAACGAAACCAGTATGCCTGAACTGGCCGAAAGTGCTGTAGATGTCTGGAGTGAGACAAGGCTCCTAAATAAGGTAAAATATAGGCTTATATCACTTAGAAAACTGCACAGATCGTAGAATTTCACGGACAAAATCATATATTGCACTTCAGACGGAAAGTAAATTCGGTTGCGGCTACGATATCCAACCCCATCCTGAAAACTCTATCTTGTACAACCATGACCTTGTATGTGTATTTTCTAGCTGATAAATATACTCAGTTTCGACCTTCACAAAGGTCACTGCAATGCACAAATGATTTGTTAAATCCGCTTCTGGTACTTGGAAACTTCTGTTATAGCATAGTTAAGTTATGTAACCGGATGAAATTCTCGTTCAAAAGTAGCCGTTCAAAAGTGCAAAATATAAGCCTATTTTTAATGCTGTGCCAGGCTGATGACACCATCGAATCTTAAAGATTTTAGATGGATGTACCTGACGAGTCTTCGCAGTGTAGCTCTGAAGCAATGAGCAAAGAAATAACTCGGGTACACGAAATCTCTGTTGCCGAACTGGAAAGAACATAAACCGAAACCTAAACCTACCTGCCGTGAAAATAATGTTAGTAGAATGATAGTAGCTAATCTGCTTGCCCAAAAAGCTTACAGAAACAGTTTCTTACTCGCTTTTATACCATTTGGGAAAATACTACTGAAAGAAACCTTTCTTCCAAGGCTTAGCATTCTTCGCCTGCAGTAAAATCTCTTTCGGACTAGTAATCTTTCAAAATCTTTAAAACGCAGAAAAACTTTTTTGTTCAAAGAATATGGTAATAATGTTACTCTTTTCATTGCCCTTCTGCATCAACTCCGTACTCCAGTTAAGGTGAGCACACGAAAATTTGAGAGTCTAGGACATCAGGCTGAAAAATGATCGCTACGAACGTCCATTTATGTACACGGAAACAACGAGAAGCTAGAGAGTTAGAGAGCTGAGCATGTCCTCATACGTTCGAGTAGAAATTAGCTTAGCCAAATGAAATCGAGAAAAGGACAAGAAAAGTTCTGACTATTGCTTTATGAAGTGATTTTCTCGGTGACATTGAGGAGTTGTACTTCTAAGCTTTGGCAGAGACGTAACTAGGCCGGCGCCTCTCCGCAGTGCGAGAAAGAGGTAGTCGCTATTTCTGCCTGGACGCTGTTTTTAACTCTTTCGGGTCATTTGGGACATCTATATTTGCCTACCCCGGTAATTTTCGTCCAGAGACGTTTGATCGGTCTAATGCGGTGTGGCGGCAGACTTCACTCAGATGACAACACACTCTGTTCAGTCGCCCTTAGGTACAAAAAACATAAGGAGGAGAAACTTAATATTTAATTCTTGCAAGTTGTAAAGTAGCCCGCAAGTTGCGTCTTTTGGGTGCCCGACATGTGGACGACAACTGTGGCTTCGTTCATCCAAGCAGATTTTACTGGTGGGAGAGAGAGGATTGCCCTGACAACACATTTCGCCTCCAAGAATGCAGGTTGAAAAGTACCTTGAAAATTTAATCAAAAGGATTTATTAGAATATAAACAGGGGAAGAGTGAAATGGAAACATGTTCGCAGTCGTTTCCAGCTCTCCCACTAGCTTACCCTCTTACATCTTACAGGTCTGCGATTCCGGCTACGCCGGACCTCAATGTGAAAGGGGCGTTATTCTAATAAATATTTTAGAATGACACAGCCAGTTCCTCTTATTGGCCAAAAGGATTTATGAGCTTCAAGCAGTGTGCACGTCGGTAAACTAAAAGCGGAGGACGCCTTGTTTCGTTGCGAGAAAAAGAACACTGCAGATTTTAAAAAATGACTTTTTCGGAGTCCGACTGTAGCCGGACCTCTGGTTTTCCTGTAGCTTTCTCCGCACGCACTTTTGAAATAGCGATTCTCGTGCGAATTAAATTGACTGATCTGAGCGAACGCAAGCTTTTTTACCAGGCTGAAGAGCAGGGAAAGAGAAGATGTACTGTTTAGAATTTTAGATATAGAACTTCAGAATTAAAAAACTAAACTCTTTAAAAAATACACAGCTGACAATGAGATGTTACTTCCTTCACCTTCCCAGACAACCACCATTTTCTAGGGTGCTAACTGCGTGTTTACTTCATACTCACTCTATTCTGATAGACCAATACTGATACTTGATAGCGGACATACAGTAGGTTCATTTGGTAAACAGCCAAGCGGCCTATTCCTCAGAAAGAAGAAAAAAGTGCAATTTTGGAACATGCCTTTTTTGGAAGTGATAAGAAAAAATAAGAACGTAGTGCACATCTGGCAACCATTCTGAGCTCATCCATATAAATTCATAGCTTATCGCTTAACAGGGGCTGAGAAAAAGTCCGTTACCAACATCTAGAGCCGATCACTATAATAGATAGATGTGCACTCTTCGAATGAACGAAAAAAAAAACATAGGGAAGGTACTGATGTTTATGCAGTCACAGCTTTTACGTCAGCATTTTCCACTTCTTGAGCAATTTACTTTACTTTCTTAAGTCTAAATAAGAGTTTATCAGTACACAAAGATTGAAGGATAAACATTCAATTTAGAATATTCTCGTATCAAGCTCTACGTGGGTGGAAAGACTGTCAGCTTATGATACTAGTAGTTAAATTGCTATTTTCCTCAAAGATGTCTTATTTGAACACAGTCTCTTCTCCTGTCTTTTCCAGGATAAAAAATCATGTTGAGCCTTTCCGAAAATATGACCTGGATAGTGAAGAAAAGAAAAAAAAACAAGGGGAGAAAACGAAGCCGAAGCAGAAAAGACATAGTCTTTGCTGGACTACAAATACCGCTGTTACAGATATGAACAGTGTTAATGGAAACACAGTTTTACATTCACACAGATCAAATCCTAACTCTTTATGGTATAAGGTCCAGGAATGGATTTTTTATTCAAGCTAGGTTAACACCTTAGCTTGGCAATCCTAGACTCAAAAATCTTTTTACTTTGTATGATAATGTTCCGAACTGTCAATTTATTCTAGCAATTGGTGTAGGAGCCGCTCATCGAGGAGTATATATAAAACAAGTTGTACATTCATATGAAAGCATCAATAGCAAGTTCTACTTAAATGAACTAGTCTAAAAATTTGGCATCCACTCTGCAATCTCAGCGTTTATCGAGGTACAGACTCAATTTTTCCTTTTAATGGAATATCACTAGGGAAAATTACATAGAGTATGCGTGGATTAGGCATCGAAAAAAGCTGATGACTAGAATTTGTGGAAAGATTTGTGATTTCTTCGACAAAAATGTAATAAAAGGCCCATCCTGTGAGATAGCTGCTGTTGGCCCTACTTCTTCCTATAGGAGACTCAAAGGCAGTACGAGCTTTAGGTAGGACCATAGCCAGGATCATTCGAGTATAAAGGCAAGGCTATAAGTAACTTTTTGGGAACGGTTCTAGCTTCCTTCACATTTTTTAAAATCATGAATGGTTGTACATAACCTAGTAGGCCTTAGTCGTTTTCGAACAAATATGGAAACCGTGGTTGCACTGGCAACATAGAGGGATTCATTTCAGAAGAGCAAGCTTAAGAAAGGAGAACACTTAGAAGCAGAGATTCTCCACTTTACTGCGAGCGAGATAATCTCTCGAAAATCTTGAGAAACCTAAGATAATGCTCTAAAAGTGCATTTTACAAAGAGCACCTGCTTACGCACGTATTCGAAGTTCACTTAAATAAATCTCTTGGGCGAGGAGCAGTCCAGGAGGAGATTGTGTTCAGACCGTCGGATCAGGGCGGAAGTCGAGCTATCAGCTAAGAATAGATTTTTGCAAAAAT
>KN553971.1:0-11855 GCA_000797555.1 Oesophagostomum dentatum
TGGATAAAATTTTTGTAAAGAATCTGCTCTTCCCCTCATGCATGTTTACAGGTACTAACCAGATGTGAGTGGAATTTTTTGTTTTGCTTTTTATTGTTTGCTCGTGCAATCTTCACAACTAGTTGTTGGACGAACTTTTGCGGAGGTAAATGCACAAATATTCAAGGCAAAAAATGCTGGTCGTTGATCAATGGAAAATGTTATTAACGATGCTATTGCTCATGACGCCTGAAAATTATGGCGTATTTGTCGCCTACAAGGATAATATGATGCCAACCACGGAGGCCCCAAGACTGCATGAGGAAACACTGCAAAGTTTTCATTAAAACGGATTTCACGGTGAAGTTATCGTCGTGCAGCAAAAAAAAAAGAAAATAAGCGAAATCTCAATGAAACAGGTAGTTCAATGAAGATAGCATATGTACCAAATCCAATAGAAATGGATCAAACAGAGGTCCTTTCCCTACTATTCAGCTTTCACAAAGGAAGCGCTGTTTGATGCAATAGTGAAGCCGTATGTGAAGCCGTATCACGACAAAGTGTTTCACGACAACAATATCTCACCGTACCTCGAGGCTCGAGGCTGGGTAGGCTGAAAGCGATATCCTGAGAAGGAACTCTTTAGAAATGAATCATCATCTCCTCAGGCTTACAAGATCGTCAGTGAAGATGCTCGCAGCAAGCATCTAGAAGAAGTGGCAGAAATGTTCAGCAAATATCAGAACATCACGCCATATCCATATTACAGGTGCGTTGTTACTTTAGAGGAAGAATGCTCAGCTATGAGTGGCTGTCGAAGCCTTCCAATGTGTTTTCAGAGGCGAAGGACAGCTGAGTTTCGTGATACTGGATGCGATTGGCGTCGGAATCGGAATGGCACAAGTCTATATTGTTTACAGTGAAGTGAGAAGCATTATGGATGACACTGGCTAAACCCGACTAGAGCTGGAATACGAACGGTTGTGGCGATTATATGAGAATTTATTTCACAAAACTGGAACACGGATTTTTAGGGTCTTGTGAGAAAAGTTGCAGATCAGCTGGAAATAGACGAATTAGCCAATCTACTAGAAACGCAGACTTCTTTGCAAGAGTCACTGGTAGAAGATATCGTGTGAAATTTCGATCTACAGCGCTATGAATCTAAGCTCTCGCTTCAGCTATTTTTTCACGCAGGTGCGCGAACAGATACTTCTGGCACTTAAGCACGCTTCAAGCGAATTGTTCAACATGGACGAGTTGAGAGCAAATTGATCAGCCATGAGGTGATAGTGGCTTGCTAGCTGCAAGATCTGATCTAATGGGGCAAGATCGCTTCGACGAATCGCTTCTCCAATAATACAACAAAGCCGCAGGCAATGCCTACGTGCTAATGTTCTATCGATGAATTACAAGCTAATGGAAGTGAAACTTCCATTAGCAAACTGCAAACCATTACCAACTGAAAAAAAACAACAGAAACAGTGGATGTGATAGACCAATTCAGGTGTGTTATCTGTCACCAAGGAGGCGGGCGATGTACCTTCTAAAAATACTTCCTATTGAAGAGTTCAGCGAAAATAAGGGCACATTTTCGTGGCACGTGCTAAACACACACTACCTATTGCCACTCAATATGAGCATTGGGAATGTCAGCGATCTACCAACCATAAACAGCAAAGCTGCGCCCTAATGTCTTCTATCTATCTGTTCCACTTTGAACCTCGGATGTGCGCAAGGAAGAGACCATAGAAATGGCTGTTCTCACAAAAAACTTAACTCATCGGATAAAAATGTGAGTGAACAAGGGGTATCCGGGTACGATGTAAAGAGTTACTGGAATATTTGTAATAGACTTGTCACGACCAACTGTTCCACGACAACACATGTTCGCCTTAAATCGAGTCTCGGAATAGTGTAGGCTGAAAGCTAAACCTAGAGAATAAATTCTTGAAGAGCGATTCATCCATCTTCTCAAGCTTACAAGGTCGTCAGCGAACATACAGCAAATACGGAGAGGAAGCTGTGGAGCTCCTTAGCAAATATCAAAATATCACGCCTCCTGCAACATCGCATGCGCTTTTACACCAGGAAAAGAGATACTCTAAGACGGCTAATTGTCAGCTGCAAATGCAGTTTGTTGAACGCATTTTCGGAGGTGGCGGGGGGGGGGGAATCAGCTCATGTTCGTGGTACTGTATGCGATCGCAATCGAAAATATTTTGTACTATGTATTATATACTATGTTATTAATACTAGTTCATTTTGTCTACAGCACGCAATAAAAAAAGGTTTCAGACGAATTCTTTACACTTCTTCGAACTCAGCCAATGCCGTACGAATGATTGTGTGGTGATTGCGACCGACTTTGCGAGGCCAAAACTTTCATTTTCATGGTCTTGTGAGAGAACTTGCGAATCTGGAGCTGAAAGTCGAAAACCAGCCAAACTACTACAGGTGGAACTTCTATAGCGCTAAAGATTGAAACTTCATGTGATATCTTCCACTAGTAAATTACATGTGGTAGGAAATCATATGAAAATATCATATGAAATTTCGATCTTTAGCGCTACGGATCTTACTATTCGGTTCCATTCTCTTTTTGAGCAGGTAAGGGATCAGGTACTTTGACTCTGGAACACGCATTTATGCATAACGTTCAACCATGAACGAGATGGAAGTAGATTAACAATTCGCGAGGGTAACAGCGGCTTGCTGGATGCAATATCTGATCTGCTGGAGTAGGATCATTTTGGCAAATTCCTTCTCTGCAATTTCCAAGTCGAAGGCGGAGCAGTATGCGCTAACGTTCTGTCAATGAACCCCAAGCTGTGGAAGTGAGTGATACGAGTGATGGTGAGCGTACCATTTGAAATGATAGACGTTAAAACAAATACAACACATTAGTTGTGTTATTCAGAGACCAAGGATGTAGGCTGCCTGTTAAAAGTAATTCCTATCGAAGAGTTCAGTGAAGATAACAAGGCGTTTTTATAGCGCTTGTTAAAAAACTCTACCTACTGCAAACCGAAATGAACTTTGGGAAGGTCAGCCATCTTCCAACGATAAAGGATCAAAGCGAAGCTGCGTCCATGTCTTTTATGTGTCTATGCCGGTTTCGATCCCAAAGTGTCGGAGTGTGCTTCGATTTACAAAGCAATAAATACAGGGTAAGATAGCAGGGAAAGATGTAACAAATTAACGGATCATTTTCGCTGTACCATGACAAAGTAATTGTTGAGATTTACTGTTGCGTTAGCTTGATAGAAAAAGATGTAACTCAAGAAATGCAGAAGAAGAGAATTTCAAGCAAATCGAAGTCAAAAAACCAGTTTTGCGGCATATAATTCCAAGAAATGGCCCAAGTTTATGTGGGAAAGCAAGTGCTTAGATCCAGGCTTTCCGAGAATGTCGAATTTGCAACGGGTGCAGCGTATCAGGTTAGCGTCAGAAAAGTAGTTTTTTTCTGAAAAGTCCATTTGTTTACAGAGCAGATCGGCAAAGATTTATAGCATAAATCCTCAGGGGTAAGGTGCGCATTGCAGGTGTACAATCAAACGCTCGGTTCTGTAGTCATGATTCGTGATAACCGGCAATGCTGGAAGTTGCCAGACATGTTGCCAATCAGTGTTGAGGGTGGCGGGGTGTTCTCGAATGCAGCTATCGCTTTGAATACCACATTTTCACCCATCTCATATATACAGTGCGTTCCATAATTATATGACACCTTCATTTTCATGCAGTAACTTTTTATCTCAGCAACATAGTAACTCGGCGATATTTTTATCTTAATCAGCATGCAAAACAGCTCCTAGAAGCGGACCTCAATGCATGTAGCGCACATAGTATCTCTTCTTTTATGAATTTTGTAGAAATTTTCGCCTGCTTCATAATTATATGACACCTTTGAACAATTCGCCTTTTTTTAATAAAAAGAAATGCCGAATTTGGTGCGCGTCTTTGTGAGAAAGTGCGATCAACATCCCTTGATTTTCTCATCACATAACTGCCATTAGCGTTTGCCTACAATATGACTTGAGACACTTTTTCTGGAAAAATCCTCAAATGCGTAAAAAAATTGCTTTGCAAATGTTAGGACGCGTCTTGCTGTAAATTCATTTATCTGGTTTGTCTCTAAAAATGCTTCGCTTCCAATATGTACAGTGACGGACTCTCCATTCTTTCAAAGACATGCAGTGACCACCTCTGCAATGGTCTTCACGCTAACAACCGAATGTCTGACACATCTGCGCCCAAGCCTCGCTAAACCAAAGGCGGCAAGAAAAGAGCATAGTTGGTTGATCATTGCACAACTATGGAGTTGAGCGGAGCAAGAGTCATTCGCGTGCTAGAGACTCCAGTTGGCGTAAACGATACTTTAGAAGAGCAGATCTGCCTAGAAGTTGCGATTTACCTTGGTTTTGATAGTTACGAGCAGCTGAGCAGCATTGAACTGCGGCCTCTGTTGTTCTTTCACGGAGATGAGGTCGAGAAGTGGCAATGATCTTTCGAGCCTCCATTGTCCGTGCACTTCTAATGGGTCGTCTTACCTCTAGAGACGAGGCGATGGCTCTGAAATAATTCTATTTCCGCATATAATGTTTTGAATAAGATGTGTTGTTGTCTCTGAGAATATTAAAGTTTCCCACCAAAATCTGTCCTTCATCGCATCTATTGCAAATGCATTGACGACGGATTTTCTCTGTGACGTACTCTCTCCCTTAATTCTACAGCAGCTGCTCTCCAGCCTGAAAGATATTATTATAGGTTTAGCGTAAAAGGTTTAAACAAGTATGAACATGATTTTCCTTTTGGCGTAGAAATAGAAGTAATTCCTGGCAAAATCATGGACCTCCATGTAAACCTTGTAGTCGAGATTACCGTGGACGTCACTGTGGTTGAATAGCCTACCAACTGCTACACTACCTTTGTATACGCGCTCGTGTCCTAATACCAAAAAGTGTCGGTTTTGTTTTCTGGGATGGGCTAAAATGAATGGCACGCTTTTACAGAAAATACTGGATGTACTAGAATTATTAGATTGCTTACCCCTGCATTCCACCATGTAATCGTCTACAAGCTCTTTCTCTTCGTCCGGGGGCACATCTACTAACTCCTTATTTTTGTTGTAATCTCCGCAAAAGCCTCTGAAATATATGATACAGATGACGAGCCTAATTGAATTGTATGACTCACTTGCATATACCGATAGCCGCTAACTACTGATCCTTTCGGAATGTCGACTTTCGCATACACTCCCCTGCCTCCAATGCTGCGTATCTCCCTTATTTCGAGCCAGGAAAAGTCCTGAAAGTAACATAGCCGAAGCTACTTATCTGCACGTCTCCGTGATGAACTTGAGAGCTTGTTCGGCTAGATGTTTATGTATGAGTGCGAACCAGTCACCTGTATCGGCTTTACTCTAGCTCTGCAAAGAAACTCCTCCCGTTCGAATTCGTCACTTAGCGTCGTTAATCTACCATCATAGGCCCTGTCGTTGAGATTCTGAAGCTGCCTGCTTACACAGTCCAGTTCGCCTGCTAAAATAGTACAAACTAGCCAAAAACACCCAACACACAGCAATGCACTGACCAGTACGCAGGACAGGGATCTCAAACTTAGCAGCGGTCTCTTCTTCAGGCTGCTGAACAGGTTTAGCAGCAACAGTGAGCTGCTCTTGCACTTCCTCAACTCCTCGCTGCGGCTCAGGCTGTCCCTTGGTGTTCCCGCCTGCCTCTCCCTCTCCTACTTCAGGAGCAGGCGCTCCCTCTCTTTCCACTTCTTCCTCTGCACCTGCGTCTCCAGCCTCTATGGCTCGCATTGCCGCTACTAGCATTCCTTCGTCTTCATCATTATCCTCGCCTTCGCTGACTAATCCGGGAAGGGATAAGTGTTCTTCTTCTTCCTGTACGGGCTCTTCCTCGTCTAGACCAGGTTCGACCTTTACAATTCTTCTTATAGGACGTGACGGACGTACAGCGCCTAACTGCTTTCGTTTTTGGTACGTACGTGCCCTTATCTGCACTGAGTGTCCTGGAAGTTTTTTTTTTAGTTAAACGGCTGCACACTGCGCCATCATACCGTTCACACGTGTATCTGCAAGTCGGGCGCAGTCTTGGTCTGCGAATAAGTTTTTTAGCCGCTCTTCATAAAAATCATCGAACTGCCTTCCAGCGGAGCCGTGTCGTGACTGAAATATGAAAAACCCAAACTTTTCCGAATTTACGCATATTTTTTTTGTTTACCGTATTGCAAGAGATGTTCAAAACTCCATATCCAGTGTCACGGAGGAACTGCTTCAGGAGGTGTGAAACAGCACCATAGTAACTTTGGCTCCTTTATACATCAAAAAGAACTGTGCTCTGCACTGTTCTGCGCCAACTGTTCTATTCTTTGTGACGACGATGTAATAAGCTTGTTGTGATTACAAACAATTTGTAGCGTATGCCTAAAACTTACTGTTTTCCAAGCTCCACATATTTATCTATCCAATCCAATGATTTGTTGTCCACCACAGAAGTTTGCCCTCCTCTTATTCCAAGATCTTTTTTGTTAGTTTGCTGCTTCGGAAGTCCAAACTTTCCGACTTCAACGTGATAGCACCCAGGGTCGCAAAAATGATTTATTTACTCCAATAGAACCTGCTGCTATACCAACCCAATACGTTTCCATTGCACCGCTAGGAGTTCGCAGCACCCGAACTGGTATCAGCCCCGAATCCTGAGTACCTTGCTCATAAGAACCAGAGATCGGCGTTCGCATTCTTGGATGCACGCTGCCCCAAGTCATCTTATATGCCAACTCGTTTCGCTGAGTATTGAAATGAACGAGATACGACATAAGGGCTCTAAACAGAGAAATTTGTACAACCTGCAGGTAACATGATGAATGATCGCTTACCCCATGACGAAGTCGTAGTCGATGACATGAATGCGGTTGCTCCTCCTAAACTTCCTCATAATTTCCTCTATAGCTTCTTCTACTCCTGCATGGTTGCATAATGCACAGGTAACGCTATACAGCTCTGGGGCATATGTATTGATTAGATAAGGTTTTGGAATTCGGTTGCTAGTAGCAAAGACCCTTCCTTTACGAGGCTCCGTCCCTTCCAGCGTCCGCTCGCGTGCCTTTCCTTTTCCGCGCGGTTCATATGACGCCGGCATCTCGAAAATCCTATGGAAAGGGTCTCTTTTTGATATTCTCCCATTCCTGAATAGTTCACTCACTCGCAACTCGTGAATAGAAGGTGTGGTTATAAACCATCCCGCTGGTAGATTATGTGCTATTAACTTGTACAAGCTAAACACGGCCTTGGCGAAATTCTTGCACGTATCATATGCCACTTTTACATATTTAGCCTTCTCAAAAAAAGGCATTGAGGATTGCTGAGGAGAATATGATATCGTCCACTGTTACCATTGCTCCCAACCTACAAGATAATGTTATAGAGATTATCGCGCAAGTACACTCCGATTACCTTTGGCGAGCTCGCATGGTCACCATCATGAAACATTCCGTGTACTGAACGTACATATGTATTCCACTTTTCCGCATCGGTCGGTTAAATAGGTCGGACTCTGGCTAAGTAAAGGTACGAGTAGACATTATACATTAACACGTGTAGTCGTGTCTTACCAAGCTTGCAATTATATGGTCGCGAAAAGCAGTAAAAACCAGATGTTCTTCGCTCTTCACCTTCCTTCAGAGCTGCAATTTCCTTTCCTCTGCAAACTCGCATGCTAAAAGCGAAATTGCGAAATTTGGTAAGTAACGCATGTGACGCATCGCTGTGAATACCTACCCAGCCTAAGGGTGTAGTTAACCCTGAAATACATCCGATCGTGTAAGTCGCCATTGTGGTCGAACATGTATAGCACGAGCGGCTTCATTTTGAGGCATTCATGCACCTCAGCACCGCCTAAATCAATCAGGTTAACTCAGCATCCTATGAAGCGTCATTCGCGATTACTTTTATAATTCGGTCTCCAAAATACTTGTATATAAGGTGAGGAGGCACTCGTGACTGTCGAAGCGTTATAGGCTCTCCAGGAACAGCATCTACACGCTGTCGACGCAGATCTGGCATTGCATCTTCCTCATCATACTGGTCCAGCCTCTGCCGCACTGGTTTGGGCCTGCGAAGGCCGGGCTGTAGAACTCGCGCTCGTCTCATTTCACCTCCGATCCTTCGAATGAGCCCTCCGACAACCGGCCGTCGAGGCGCTTCCCGAACCTCCCCGCCGCGAGGCGGTGCTTCCTCTGGTGCCCATATGTGTGGCTGCCTCCGCTTCTGCTCTTCCTGCAGGTCGTGCACGGCCAGCTACGGCTCCTTCTCCGTCTGCGAAAACGGGCTGTTGCGGCTGAGGCTGTAGTATCGGCATTTCTTCATCAGGATTCACGAGGTTGTGGTGATCTTGCTCGAACTAAGAAACGGAACGCATTTCCTCGTTATTTCTAAACGTTTTCAAGCACCAAGCTTACCTCAGCGATGCGCCGTCGCATAGTTTCAAGTTCAGCATCTCTTCGAACGCGTAGTCCTCTATGTACCTGAGAAATTTGTATGGAATTACGCGTCCTCTAAAAGTTGGAAGCGTCTCCCACCTCCATTTGCACCATCGGTGCAACATCTTCTCGTCGCACATACTCCGGTCTATGTTGTCGCAGCTCAGCAGGCGCCTGAAATTTCGCATCTCTCTGGAGACGACCGAGTATGCCGCAAAAAAAATTACGTACTTGAATCACTGGCATTCCGAGGTTTTTTAGAAGTATTTAAAAGGATTTGAACACGTTCCGCTCTCCATTGTTCGTTGGTGGTCTCACTTTCCCAAGAATCGACTCCGCAAAGCCCATAAAAGACGTGATCCCATGCGAAAGCTGTTCTACAATCTATAAAACAAAAGCGTCTTTCCTGGTGGTCAATTCAATCTATGCCTTTCTTTCTACCGTGGTCAATCTTATGCCACCGTGGCGATTGTTTATGTGTTCCACAATCTTTATCTCTTTTTGCTCTCTACAAATCACACAAAAGTGGTACAATTCGGAGCATTTTCGGATAGATAGCACCTGAAACCGAAACGTCCTCTGAATAACATTATTGTGTTGCTGTGTACTCAGCGGCTTACTGGAGTGAAGGATTTGGGGGAGAAAACGAATTAATCCTCTCCTCCTCAGATCTCTCATTATCGCATCGCCTGTTTCCACAACACTAGCGTACTGTCGACTGCCAGCTAGACAATCGCGTCCAGTTTTTCCAGTTTTTGCGTATGTTTGCATGTCTCAATCTATTCAAAAAAAGCCCTTAAACTTTTACTTGCATTGAATAGACACTGCAATTACAATATCTCCGGCCCTATGACCGCAAGAATTTCACAAATTGGCAACTTCCATTGAAAACATTCCTCAGCAAGCTTATCGTTATGGACATCACTCATTTCTCGGTTGTAAAAGGCTCTCTTTGCAACAGACACGTGTCCACCCTCGCTCTCCACCTCTTCAGCGTGTGAATCTCGCGCCGAAGCATACGACAGGCTACCGCGGCAAGGATCACGAAAATGGTGTTGAGCGTTGCCATTATGGCCAAAATGGTGCTTCCACCAATTCCCGATGCTTCCAACAATTCCCGATTTCGCTTGCCACTTGCTGGGATAATCAATCGCTCTTTCGATAACGGTAAAACTATGGCTATTCATTTTCACACAACCTTCTGCAGACGATCCTGCTCGTTGATCCTCCTTATTACGAAAGAAACACCGTCGTATATCAGCTTTCCAAGTCTGATTCCTACTCCTGCCGTTAACGCGGCTATCAGAGGAAAAAGCCTTACCTGCTCAGCGCTGAAATAGGTCGTTTTCGATCAACGCATGCATTACACCTTGCACTCACGTATACTGCAGAGTCATATACTATAGTATACTATAGTATAGTTATAGTAGTTCATATACTTCCCGAGAAGGGCCTGCATGTCCTTCCTGTGCTCCTTCATTTCCCCTTCCTTGAGGGCGTTATAGACCTAAAATTGTTGTGTAAATGCATTTAGTTCTCCATACGCCTTCTTCTGCACCTATTGCGAAATGCTCCAACCTCCTCCTGTAATGTCGCATTTAGCGAGATTGCGTTACTTTAGTTCATCGCAGTCTCATGCGGCTCTATGAAAGCATCAAAGACGGCTCCGGTGATGAATGCAGTATAATCTTTAATGTAATAATTACTATTGTTGGATCTGCAGCTTGTATTCGAGTTTTGTTGATTCTTCATGTCTATTTGATATTAATGGAATTCAATGGGTTTACCTAGAAGTACTATGCTGCACTCTTTCCGCTGCACGTCCTATTATTTCCGCGTGGAACCGTTGTTGTGAAACTGCTTCTGCGTTTCTTCAGCAATTCGTGGCACGACGGACAAAGAGTCACCCTCCGTCTTGTATGCTAAAAATACTCCCGCATACGTTGTCCAATGCGATCAGGTAGGCGAAGAGAAGTCGGAGTAGTCCAGCATATCATGACATTTTCGTCTGAAAGAGAGAATATTCGCCGTAGCTTTGGCGTGATTCATTTATATTACAGTACGAGTAAATCATAAAACAACTCGCAGAAAAAGGCATACGAGTGCTTCTATACATAAGGCCTCTGCCCTGAAAAGGACGTACTTATGATTTGTTGTTATTATATCACATCTATGGTTTCCGCAATCTACTGCTCAGTTTGCGCATATGCCAGGTAAACGTTCTCAGCGGGATACCGTAACTCGCATATGCAAGACGCGCAATTAAGGTAGCAGTTAAGGTAGGTTGTTATTAGATCACATCCGCGGCTTCCGCGATACCCTCCACCTCACCATGAGCGTTTGCCAGACGCACGAGATGCGCGTCTCGGCGGGATCTCGTAGCTCGCTATGCGAGACGCGCAGTTACTATAGCTCGCATATGCAAGAAGCGGCAAAAAATGCGCACACCTGCCTGTGCTCATCTGGAGCATCAAAGAACAACAAATTTATAAGTTTTCTCCCAAAATATTCGAACACATGAGCAACTATAGCAGGAGTTCCTCAATTTTTCCGCAACTTTTGTCGACAAATTTCGCTATTCTTGTGCAAAGTGGTACTATTGACACTTATGGTAGGCAAAACCTCCCGGCAAAACAATTAGCTCTATTCAGAGCTGGCAGTGCGGCGAGCTCACCAGTGATGTAGGCTGCCACCCAGTCATTCGACTACGCCGACTACGCCTACACCTATGCCATTGCAAGTTCGCCGAGAGCGCCGCATATGAGTGGTTTGTCACTTTTTCAGAGGGTTGAGTATATTTCATAGAATACCAGCGTTTTGTCGCCAAAGATCAGAGATGGAAATAATGAGGGAGGAATGGAAAGTCTATGAGGTAACTATCAACTTCATGCGTACTAAAACAGCTAATCGATAGCTGACTAACTCAGTTAATGATTCATTTAAAAGGGTAAAGAAGGGTTTTGCTCCTAGGGAGCACGCTAAACATGTGCATTCACCATAGGTAAAAGAGGGAAGAAAACCGACAACAGAGGACAAAACCAAAAGGATAGTACTCGAGTCCTAGTCATGCCCAGACAGTAGAACACAGAGCATGTTGTTTGTAGACGGCTGCATATTTCTTTGCTTCTTCATCAATGTAGATGTTCCGCAAAAAGGCGTAGAACAGAAATAGGCAGAAGGAATATCCACATTGAATAAATATTAGATAGAATAGTAGACAGAGATAGAACTGAATTTTCCGTCACCTAAAAGTGCAGCATTTATTTCAGAGAGCAACAATGTAACCTTATATTAAAACGAGCGAAGAAAACATGAAAAAAATTAGAGTCTTTGAAGATTATTTTTTCTTGTGAAAATAGTTCGGAGTGGACAGG
>KN553979.1:0-11844 GCA_000797555.1 Oesophagostomum dentatum
GGATGTGTCCTTAATGGATATGGGAAAAAACATGTCATCCATATCCATACAAATTCGAAAGCAAATCGTAAAAAGAAGAAAAACACGCTAAAACATTTGTATTTGCAGTGCTTCTGGTGCATAAATAATCTTGGCAATCTTACTGTTGCTTTGGTGTAAAGTAGACAGGCATATTATAGTTCACTATCCCGCGCTTTATTGCTGCAATACTTATCAGCGTAGTTACGTATTGAGACTTGTTCATAGTCAGCCGCAGATGCATTGAGGCACGTGCGTCTAATTCGAATGAAACAGTGAAGTCTGATGCAGCTAACTATAAGTCTCCGTAGGTGACAAGCTTTCCACATTGCGGGAGATATCATTCGAGTTCGCACTGAGGAGGAAATGTTTCGAATGAGATTTAGAACACATTACATTATCCTTTTAAAACTCTCCAGCGGAAATCTTATTCAGAAAAATTCTATTGAACCCATCACATACTATCACGTCTAATTCTAAAAATAGCTGGCCCCATGAATAGGCCTTTCACTAGCGTCCGAAACGAAAATATCCAGGAAGTAATTCATTTGCACACGTCAAAAGTGCAAAACTTCCGTGTTAGCAAAGTTTAAGCTCAATGAGTACTTTTCTATTGTTGTCACTCGTGCGACATGGCAGACAATACGGCTCAGTAGGAAATCTCTCACAGGTTTCCATCCTCTCGTCCACGCATTGCACAGGAAACTGACAAAAGAATAGAGAACGACTCTGCTCGACATAAACCAAGTGCGTATAAAATAGCTAGAAGAGTGCTAGTTGCAGAGCTTCCGCAACTCCGCTATGTACTCCGTTTCGGTTTTGGTGAGTTCGACTGAGTTCACAATCAGTGATGTATGTGCTCTGTGCAGATGTTCGCTCTAGCTTCTCTGCATTCTGAGCGCTACACCAGCACAATCAATACGCGAAAGTTGCGGGAATTCTGAATACGATGAAGGCATTAAGAAAATCGTTAACAGACAGATTTTGAGGAGTTTGGGGAGAAAACATGATATGGTTTGTTGCTCGGTTCTTTCACAGTCAATTTTGAGATTATAAGTACAATCACGTAGTTCCTTCTACCCTCATACTTCTAGAAGTATCTCTGTTCTCTGGAAATTCTAGCAAATTTGCGTCTGGATAGAGAAAAATATTACAATAATACAATACAAAAGCAGCAGATTTATCTAAAATATAAAATGTAGGTAAAAAAGTCACGGGTAGCAAGACGTAAAAGTACTGCTTTTGAGTCAAACTGCTTTAGAGATGTGGACTCGAAAGTGAATGCTGAGGAGTTTGTCAAGGAAGCTGTAGTGGGGTGGGATCTGAAGGAGGTAAAATGAACACTTGTCTCGTTGCTAAAACGGTACCCACCGTAATATTTAAAAAGGGAAGTTATCCATATATTTAAGATAAGTCCCAATATTTCGAATTTCGGCTGCGGCTACAAGAATGGAACTTACGAACAAAAACGGTACCAGGAAGTTTCGTGCGCTTTTTCCAATAGTAGAGTGAAGTTCCACTTCAAGAGGTTCTGTGATACCTCGCCTCCTCCAAATGCAGGTTTGTATTCGTTTTTGTTTAAAGATAAATACAGCTGAATTCTAGCTGCAAATAACGCATTGAGTGGCACAAAATTATGCTTAAAAACAAGTGATGTTTGAAAACTTTTATCATTGCAGAGTAGCAGTCCCATTTTGATAGGGAATTGGTATCATTACTGTCTTACCAAGGAACCCGCTGAACCCAGTGAAACGACATCGAGCGGGAACAACACTGTTTTACAGGTAGTCGCCCCGGTAGAAAACCCTGTAGTGTAGAGGTACTAATTTTTGCTTAGGCGAAGTTATGACGTCCAAAAATTAGCTTGATTTCCCTCTAAAATCACCAGAATTTAGTGTGTCAATTCATAATTCTATCTACGGTTAGTCTTTTGATTCGCTGCGACTGTATATTCCATCATCGCAAACTGTTCTCATTTTTATTGACGGCCGTCTTGTAGAAGGTGCGGTAAGAGCTACTGTAAAGCAGTTCAAAGATTCTATAGCCAGCTCGAAGCCTTTTATCAATGTTGCAGTCGTTCGTTCCTATTCCAAACTCTTAAGAAGGCGAACTCGCCGAAACGTCGCCTAATAAAGATGTCATCCAAACTGACCTAAAGACTGAGCAAAAACACGAATCCAAAAATTACGCACCGGTCGAACGTGGAGATTACTTTCAAAATTTAGTATTTTGTGCAAAACAAAGCAGATTCTTGTGCAAAACATTCCGCGTACAATTTTTCTACCTATTCAGTATATCAATAGAAAACACTTCCAAAGAAGCTTAATTTTCAATTATTTTGAAGCAAAATTAAGCGAATTTTCGGGCATCATGACTTCGCCTAAACAAAAATTACTGCCATCATGCTTTTTCTAGCGGGACGGTTACCTGTAAAACAGAGTTGGTCCTGTTCGATATGGTTCACTGGGTTCAGGAGGTTCCCTGATTAGTACAGCGCAAATGCCCCTTTTTGTTTATTTCCTAACAGATGGTTCATATTTTCAATATTATTCTTCAGCAGAGTCCTCTAGTTTCCCTTATTGAAAAGTTTCATAATTATTTGATTGCGCCTAAATTTTACGTGTCCTTTTCTTCTACAACGTAGCTCTATTCCAAAGCTCTATAGCATTACATATAAGATCAAACAAAGCTGAAATACAGCAGTTATCACTTTTCCTCCAAAGGCAATGATGGCGCTCCAATTCTCCAAAAGTAGCTTGTTTTTGTGCATCGATGCACAAGCAGTAAATATACTTTTTGAAGAAATTCACTCAAAAAAATTTGAACTGCTGAGTGTCAAACACGTTCGCTCAATCAGCTTTTCGTATGGATGAATTTCGGAAAAAAATCAAAAACAACTAGTCAAGCCGGGAAACTACGTGGCGGTAGATCTAATCTGTAAACATTGATGAACTATTCAGCAATACAGCCATTAAAAAAAGAAATTAGAACACACGGATTTCGAAGGAGCTTGAATTAATGCAAAATATAGTGCAGTTGTTCTAAGGGGTATACCTTTTTCTCGAGAAAATAAATAATATATTACTCAGAAAACCAGCGGATCCGAGCCACTCCGCGGCTCTGCTCCGCTGGCATGGCGGCTTCGCCGTCGTTTGATTTTCCAAGCTCTACTTCTTTACCCAAACTAACTCATGTCTTCTTGCGCTTACAGATCTAAAAAGGCTTTCGTGAGGCCTAATATCTGTTTCCTTCGAAGGGTACCAAAATCAGTAATGTATGGTCAGGTCTCCCCTTATAATAATCACCACCGGCAATATCGAAACCATGACGAATTTGATTAGCATTTCCTCGGGTAATAACTCGTCCCATTCTCCGTTACCACCTTCACTCTTTGCAGTCCTCCTGCAAATGAATCGCTTTCGTCACTGCTCAAACTTTTGCAGCAATCACTACCGTAGCTCGTTTTTTGCCGCTGCAGTCGACCTGCATTGCGCCAACTTAATTCATCCTGTTCCTAGTGTTCACTCTGCCTGTGCGGCTTTTGCCCAGGGCTGTTTCGGCCCCGTTGCTGTTTGAAAGCAAAAAAAATTCGCCTACTTATGTTAAATAACCCAACGCGCTGAACGACCGTGATCTGCTTGGCGCAGGTAGGATCTAATTCTCCTGTACACAAACAGACATCTACAGCACCAAACGAACTCGTATTTAACGGAATCTAGATTTGCACCCTTATTGTCATAGAGCTCAAAAGTCCCGTCGTTTTCTTAAATCCATTTATATCTTCAGTAAAGAGGAAGAGTCGGAAATCCCTCCCCCTCCCCCCTTCCATCAACATCTTTCATTCTTAACTAAGAAGTAAACCACATCACATTCTGTCGTTTATAGTGTGAGAAAACAATGTAGATGATAAAGAGAAGTTATAAATAGTTTCGTTTAGATCTGACATTAGCAATTAGACCATTAGCCCGTTGTTATAAATAATGATGTCTAGCATGCGCTGTAAAGTCCCTGGGTAAAATGTTGGGAAAGGGGACGTAGCTTTCGCTGCATGTTTTGTGTTTGATGGTACAAAACGGGTGCAGTTCTTAGTCATAGTCCGAAATCAACCCCTAAAGACGGCCTAAGATTCAAAACTGGAAATAGTTTGACAGTTTTTGTGCTGATCGGACATAAGTAAGACATTCAGGTTGGTTCACTTTTTGGTTTAGATTGGCTTACTTATTTGTATTTTTTCAGGTAACCTTGATGGCTGGGCCACGCTCATTCGTGGCGGCCTTCTTGACTAAAGAGGCTAGAACCTAGATGTACTTCGGCCGATGAAGCCATAATAGCTTTGTTTAGATACAGTAGAGTGCCAACCATTTATTCTATAATCTGTGTAAAGGTTCGCTCGTTGGTGAAAGTGTCTGACTGCTAGAAGTGGACTATATCGCTCGACCTTCTCGGAATAGGGGGCACTTTTCGGTTAGCAGATATATCAGCCGATCTTTCCACATCAAAAAAAAATCAACTTCGAACCCTAGATTCTGTTCATTTGAGTGGAAAACATTGAAGTATAAAAAAGAGAAACTTACATTGCTATGCTTGGTTCTGAATTTGTGCTCGTCCTCCAAAACTGTGCTCTTTTCATCCATCAAAGCCAAATATTCTTCATACACTTCCGGCATTTTCTTTCAAGAATTTCGGCAACCTCTTTTCAAAGTTTTTCTTTCCGCCTGCCCTCCTTCTCCATGAATTTTTCAAATGGCTACTAGTCGCAAGAAAATTTTTTAAAAATTGGATTCGTGCACATGTGTGAGAAGTGATCGGCTGCAGCGTGCTTTTTCACAGCAAAAAAAATTCAGTGGCTGTGGCTCTTAACCATTATTTTCACCCCTTTTAGCAAAATTTCTTTCTCTGTAAATGCACCACCTCTGAAAACAGAACAGATGTACAAGTGTTCTACATGCCCACTGAGCTACCAGAAAAATTGGAAGGCGGAAGCGAGGTACCCGGGAAGCTGACAGGCTACGGTTGGCTGCAAGCCGCTGATGCTGCCGCGCGCTTCCCACGCTCCGCCCAACTGTAATAGAAACATTGCGACTGGTTGCAATCGATTCAGAGAGGAAAACACAATCACTCATCCAAAATAGTGGTACTGACATTAGGCTGTTTTCGTAAAATTTCACAAAAAAATCTTATTAAGTCTGGTTTTAAGGTGTATTTCCATTTTATTTTCCGACGAGCTGCTCACTACTGAAGAAGAAAGAATTTTGAAAGTGAGAGCAAATACTCATATGTGATAACGGGCCCGCAAGGGTCAAGATTTGCGCTAGGGCTACATTTTTTTGATTCATTCTTTTGTTACGACTTTCAATACTAATCGATTTTCAAAATGAGTGAGAAAGCAGCTCTAATTTTCTCATTAGTCGTATCCATTTTCATCTTTCATTTATTCCACTTGTTTTTTTAAAACTTTTTTGAGACCTCCATTTTTCTTTGAAGAATTTACTCGTCTAGATATATACTTACGCAGTTCTAAAGTATTCTGTAAGTTACTCTTCTTTGCATAAGTTTGTGCATTCTTTTGCAATAGTGCTAGTGATAGACTACACGCGAGTACATGAAGGCGTGGCCTAGACTGTTTCGCCGTGTCGCATCTGCCACACACAGACGGCTAGCGAAATAAGGTCTTGACCATCACCGAATGTACTGAGGATAATATCGGTACGGTATGCGCTGCATTATTCGATATGCTAACAAAGAACACGTACTTAGTGGAGGTAATCGATCGAGATGAGTTACACAGAATCTAACGCAGCTTTGAATGTTGATTTCAGGTCTCCCTTCTGCAAGAAAATGTGCTGGATTGCACTGATGAGCCGTTCTACCCCCCTCCCACCCCTATTCAAAGGAGTGGCAATCGTGTCACCCTCGTCAAGTATGTCATGCCTTCACTCGTGGCACTGAGCACGATGGTTGTCAGTTTCTCTCGGGAGGTTCCGGTTGTTTTGAACAGACAGCAACTACACACACGTGGTTCTTCGATTGATAGTGCTAAATTTCAAAAATATACAAGCCAATAACAACAACATATTTCTTTGTGGAGAAAAAATAGGTACACTTATTGGTGTAAACATTAAAGATGGCAAGAGCAGAAAGAAGTGTTCAAACAGAATCATTTCAATAGTATGTTTTTCTGAATCTTGCACAAGGTTGTTAACATATCTATTATAGTAATCGGCTCAGGATGTTGGTAACGGACTTTTTCTCAGCTGCTGCTAAGCGATAAGCTGTGAAATTTACATGGATGAGCTCAAAATGACGGCCAGATATGCACTACGTTTTTATTTTTTCTTATCACTTCCAAAAAAGATATTTTCCAAATCAGCACTTTTTCTATCCTTTTTGAGGAATAGGCCGCTTGGTTGTTTACCAAACTATCTATACGCCCGCTATCAAATATCACTCTTGGTCTATATTTGTAGAGTCAGTATGCAGTAAACACACCACTAACCTTTTAGAGGACGGTGGAAGTCTAGGAGAGATGGACGCAAGTGACCGTCTCAGCTGTACTCTTAAAAGAAATTTTAGAGTAATGTTTTGTAGGTGCAATCCTTAAAATTCTTCACGCAGCACTCCTTCTCTTACCCTACCCTTGAGCTTGGAAGAAAAAGCTTGCATATGTTCAAAATAGCCAGTAAATTTACTCGAAAAGCGCCCGCTTTGCTAATAGAACAATAGTGCCATTTCAAAAGTACGAGCAAGGAAAGTCAGAGAAAAAGTAAGAGTTCCACAGAAAGCAAGCTCCGAAAATGTTATTTTTCAAACCTGCACCGTTTTTCTTCCCGGGAAATAAAGCTTCGTCCGCCCCTGTTTTTACCGATATGCACTAAGCCCTAAAGTGACCTGTTTGAGGCTGATGGATTCTTTTTAGACAAAGAAAAGGAACTGGCTATGCAATTTCTAAAGATTTTTTTGAAATAATGGCACCTTCTTATCTGTGCCTTGAAACTCCACACATGGGGCAACATCTCCCTTCTTTCTTCTTACCTTTATCAGAAAAGCTTGCGCTTTTTCGGATTATTAGATAAGATTATCTGAAATTATTCGCGCCCTCTTCACGAAAACCTCAATGATATTCCAGAATTGCGAGCAAAGTGAGCATCCCAAAAAAGTCTGAGGTCCGGCGTAGCCGGAATCTCAGACTTGTTATGTTTATTTGGCTAACGCCTCGACAAGTCGTTTTCTTCAGAGCCTGCAAATAAAACCTATCGGCCAAGTTCCTACAGCGAAACAGGTGGATTCTAGGTGAACTGTGTGGTCAGTACCTTTGCTGAATAGCCTAGACGCACTTTCTGTGATCCTTTTAAATTACTACAAATCGACCGCTGGTGATGGATCGACCGATCGATTAACTGAGTTTAAGGTAGAGTCAGTCCCTATATGGTCAGAATATCTATCTGACTGAGATATGGTTTCGAGTTCTCGCGTGATACTGAGAAACTCCTCTTTTCTATTCATTTTCGGGGTTCGCACGTGTATCCAAAATGCCTCTAGTGTACTGCATACTGATTTTTTTTTAATTTTAACGCGCCAGAATTCCAACTTTGCCTTCAAAATCTTCCACTGAACTATGAACTCGGACTTTATGAACACCTATAGCCGTGGACAGGAGTGACTTTTCTTTGTCTGTCAAATGTTCTTTAACACGGACGACGACGTGTCTCGCCGATATATTCATCGCCACATTTTCTTCATCTAAGCAAGTTACTTCAACAATTTTTCCATCATACAACCAGTGTTTTCTGAACAATAATAAAAATTGATCTACGAGAGCTGCCAGCACCGGTGTTGATTTGTTGATTCAGCCCACCACTTTCTGGAGTTCCTTATTAGCGCTCACATATCCTAGTCGCTGTACTAAAACTGTTGATAGCTGTCAGTGATATAAAATTGAGTGCGTAGCGTTAGGCACCCGCACCTTTCCTCGCACCTCTCCTCGCGCCTTTAATTACTACCTGAGGGTACCCAATAGGCATCGCTGCATGGACAACCTAGGAGAGGGAAAGGTTGCCTGGAGCACCTACAGAGTTGCTGCGTCTACTGAGAACTCGTCGCACGCTCGTCATCGCGCAGAGTTGCAGTGCGAAACAGTTCCGCAGTGGTGCAGCACATAGGAACGGTATCAAACTAGGTAAAACGTCTGAAATTTTACGCTTCAGCGTAACAAATATGCATATATAAGTTAGACCCCTGATGAAACAATAAGGAAGATGAATCTCTACAATCTTAATGTTCAGTGCAGCACTTTTTACGCCCACAACCTTGAGATATGCTTCGCGATGCACGTAATCATTTTCACTTTTTAGTACGGTTTATGTACGTCAGATTTCCTTACTCAGAACAAAACTCATATTTTTACCGCGTCCTCTCTTCGCTTACCCTCTGTTTTGGAATCGAGGCGGATTCTGAGCCGCGCCCGCAATCAGATTGGCGGTGGAGCAGAGGGCGATCAGTCCAGTTTGTTTCAGTTTTGGCCAGAAGCTGAGTTTTTTCGCTTTTCTTTCACTATTATCTATGTTTAGGGTCATATCGATTGTACTAAGGCTCACCCTCTCGCTCAGATGGAAGCAGAATTAGTTGATTGGCCTCTGCTCCACCGTCAATTTAACCGCGCGCGCGGTTCAGAATCGGCCTCGATTTCAGAACAAAGGGTACATCAACTGCAGAAACATGTCACGATGCGGCGCGCGATGCCGAGCATGCGGCGAAGCGTGAAGCCGCGGCCTCTCACCTCATATAGAGGTGCTCCAGCAGGTCACGCCCACTCCCTGGTGGTTCCTGCAGCAATCCCCGCTGGATTTGCTCCGGTACGAATTAAAGGCGCGAGGAGAGGTGCGAGGAAAGGTGCGGGTGCCTAACGCCTGTTCTCCTATAAAATTTATTGTTATTAGTAGACGACATTGCAAGGGTGGTCTGAATGTGGTGCCACGTTTTTGAATATAAAACCCATGATGAAAATCTGCACTGGAGCACATATATTTTGCGCAAAATGAGAATTTTATCGAAAAAAAGCTTATTATATTACGACAGATTCCCACAGCTAAGATTCGCAAATCGTAAAAAGATGGCTTTAATATTTAAATCATAATTATGGGCGCACCTGGGGCATTAAAAGATGGCTTTTAACAAAATATTCACTTAGAATCAGTCAGTATAAGGCTTTAGGAAATAGTCTGCTTCGAGGAGCTGTATGCGTGTTTTCTAAAGAATTTCAGATGGCCTAAGACGTTCAGACGGAAGTTAAATTGTTGAAGGTTAGAAGTTATAAAGTTTGGTCGTGTTCTCTTCTTCAGGTAAAAAAAATTCTAACTCCTAATTTGGCCATAATGTCCAGTATTTTCTCCCTATCTTCTGCAGCATTCAAATTCCTGTCCTTCTGCATTTCTCGCCAACCTTCGCCTGCGCCACTTCGAAGTTGAAAGGAAAAATTATCAATGTCCGCTCTATGCTTTTGAATCCATGGATCCTAATGTCGAAAACTGTTTCATCAATAAGAAGGGAAGTTTGAAGTTTGAACATTTAGGTGGTCTGAAAACTCTGAAAATCTGCTAATGCTCTTTCAAAATTTGGACTGCTAAGGAAGAATTGTGAAGCGAGAAGGAAAGGCATTATTTCTAATGTGAAATGAAAGTAACAGACTAGGATATGCAAAGTCTAGATGAAGCTGAAATTCTAAGCCTTGCTCGCAAAGCCTTTTATTCGAAAAACGGAGACGCCTTTTACCTTACATCGATTGGAAATCGCTTTGAAGCCCTTGCCTCTATTTTTGCTCCATTCTATGGTGCAATTTGCATCACGAAAATGCTCACAAACGTCATCTGTTTGTTGAGCATGTGAGCTGAGCTATAGTCCAATACGGTAATGCACATCATACGCTGAGATGAGACTCGCTAAGAAATGAAGGGGATCTTCAAAAAAAAGTTTACTCTAGAAATTGGAAGCTGTGCATCGTATCACTGGCTGAGAGGACTTGTGACTTTGCTCGGCACATGCTCTACCTGCGGTACTATTTTTTGCTCAAAGCTAAAAAAAATCTCCACCGCTTGCCTAAAAATCAGCTTTGAAAGATTTCTTTTGCAAAAATGCGTAATGTGCAAAAAGGTCTATGGAGTCTCAGTTTATGTCTATAAAATCGTGAATTAGGGAAGAATGATGAAAGAAGGTTTAATGTGACCTCACGTCACTAGCAGATGTCGAAACTTCAAAATCTCCAAGCACTAACACGCACAGATGGCGGTGAACCACATTTTTTGCTCCAAAATGTCCCGATGCCAGCCTTGATTTGTGAAAATTCTATATCTTCCCTCTTTTTCGCGGACTAAGACTAGTGGGTGGGCGAGGCCATGGCGCCGTACGTGTCCAAACCAATGAAAAATAGGCTGATACTCGTTTTAACCAATTTGGACACCTAACGATACCCAGTATTTCGAAAAAAGAGTGTCCTTATAAATGTGGGATACAGCATAGATACTCTGTGTTCTTTTGAGTGTGGTTAATTTCAGCATAGCATTTTTCCTCCTCTTATACGTACTGTCTCCTCAACTAGTCTGCGGACGCACACATTCGGGCAGACACGTTGAGACGCGTTCGATGGCCGTGGATAAAGATGCCTGGCGGTCGATCGATTGCCGGCCCCGCCCACTTTGTGTGTCCGCACATACTCGAGGAAACAGTATGTTCTGAATATGCTCAGAAATATCGATGCTGTGGAAAAATTTCGGGATTCTTTTCTTTATCCCAGTCCTATTGTATGCAAAACTTGTCCGAATTAACATGCTCAAACTCGAGTGCAGAACTAGTTAGTAATGAGAGTAGAGGCTCACATACTTGTATGGCGCAGAGGTTTCTATCCGCACAGAGTCCTTTACCGTACGAGACGTGTGTACACCACACAAAACGTGGAGAGAATTTCATTTCTACACTTGCAGCGAGGACACTATATCTTTGCCAGTGGAGGATACCTACTGTCTGTCTCATTTTCTCAGCCCTCCTTCTGTGAGAGGACGATACGCACCGCACACCACTTCTAGCAGCGCCGCGTTCAACCCAGCCGCATTTTGTGGCAGTTGTCCGCATTCGTTCCCTTTCTGTTTTTTTTTCGTGTTTTTTCGGCGTTTATCTTGCGTTTTGATGGTTTGCTGCTGCTGATGTTGCTTTCATCACTTCTTGTGTAACAAGTTGCTTTCATGAAGTATATTGGAGGTAGAAAATGCACATATGTGAAAAGAAATATTAGGAAAAACAAGCCAACGTAGAAAACTTTAACGAAGGACAACTGCTACAAAAATTGGCTTGGCTCCAAGGAACCAGGTGCAGCACGCTTAGAAACGCGTCGCGGGTAGCATCGCTTCAGGACCACTCCGAAAAGAGGGAGCAGTGGAAATGAGATTCTACCTATATCTTGAGTTGCTCTGGTTCTGAACTCGGCGCTAAATGTCCCATCTGGTAAGACGGGAAACAGCTATATACTTACTCTCTCTTTGTCGCGGACTAAGAGGAGTGGTGGGTAGGGCCAGAGCACCCAACGGAACGCCGTACGTGTTCAAATGGTTAAAATAGCGAGAATCAGCTCAATTTTAATCGATACTGTTCAAGTCGGGAGCTCGACCCCGCCCACCTCCACTTGTCTTGGTGTGCGACAAAGAGAATATGCCATCTGCCTCAGCTGCCGAAACGACCTCGTGTAGGACGGCGGCTGGAGCGGTGCAGTCGAGGCGGCAGCCACTGCGCGGATAACTCTGGGCGGGACCCAAGTCGGTCGGTCAGTGGGAGACAGTTAAC
>KN553980.1:0-10932 GCA_000797555.1 Oesophagostomum dentatum
CCTAGCCATTCGCGCGGGACGAAAGTTTAATGAAGCTTTATGTGAATTTATGTCGTTGAATCATGTATATTATCAGCGTAGCCTAAAATATGCAAAAATGTGCGGCCTATCAAATATCCATCCGTCTTGTTACCTGTTTAGTCGTTGGGAGCACGAAGCAATAGTACTCTCATCAGAATAGGCTTTCTAGAGTAAGCTTTTGAAGTCGTAACGGATCAACGACGACCCATAAGTCAGCACATATCTTTGAGTTGCTGTTCAATATGTTCAAGGTTGAGATGCGTTGATATATGCTGCACATCTAGTGGTGACGATAACATCTCACCCGCCAGATACCCGACAGCAGTGCTAGGCTAATCTCTTTTCTTATAATTGCATTCGTTTTTTTCTGACGTCATAGAAGTATGCTTATCGATCTGATTACATAACAATTTATTCTTTGTTACTCACAGCTTGAGCCCTTGCGCATCTTTGTCGGATGATTTTCGAAACGAAACGTAATAGTCTCTTATTTGAATTATGCTCGCCAAGGAAGCAGCAGAAAAAGGTTTTATGTTTTGCAGATGCTTTGGTCTACTAAGTTGAACGCATTTTGCTCCAGCGTAGACGCTTGTGGAAACGCCTAGTTTTTTTTTACTTTTTGGAATCAATCTGCTAACAAACAGGACCATATCCACTACACAACCTCATATCTCAAACGGAATAGTGGGCAAGGCGATGTTCAAGTGCATGCCACAATCTTAACAGCTCAATCAAACATCTCCGAGCGGAAAAATTTCTCGAGCTTTTCGGATTTTTGCCAGATAACCCAAAATCAATTGCAGGGAAGAATATCCATTAATCACCAGTGATCTCGCTTTTCATCTGGACCTTTGCAGTCTCTGAGGACTGCACATCGTAATGTTCATTTTGCTACTACAGCCTTCTACTGGAGTTGAGTTCTGAAAAAGGTAAAATCGCCGAAACGCGCGTAAGCTAGTCACGCTTTACATCACTTCGAAAAGGTTAATTTCAACATAGTATTACTCCGACAAGCGTAATGAGAAGTTTCGGTTGGTTATGACTTTAGCGGAGTCTTTATAGAAGCTATCGAAAATCGCCGGGTAAGGCAGTGTGATATTCTTAGCGATTGAGATTTGGCAGAAACCGCGCTAATTTTCGACTAGGAAATCTGCTTACAGAGTTGTTGCAATTTTTTGGAAATTTCGCAGAACCTTGCTGAGTTCGCTTTTTGCAAGGAACCTCAAAACACCAATCCCGAACAAAAAGCAGAGGTTTTGCCAAGTTTCTGAGATGGGTCTAGGGACGTTTAGAATATGACCGCAGCAGGCACTCATATTCATAGTTTGACAAATGCAATGTTCTTGCAATTAGAAAACATGCTTTCGAGAGCGATAGGGAGGGGGAGGAGATGAAAGAGAAAATATAGTGGATATCTGGCTACCATTCTGGCTGAATTCGGCCTTGGCCTTTTGTGAATCGTCTTTCTGCAAATGTCAGAAAAGTCCGCTATCAGTAGAGAAAGCCGAATGCTGCAGTGATGGGATGATACACGAGGCTTGTTTATGCTGGAACTGCTAGATTCTTTGCACTTTTTCCTCCAGCTGGGGAGCTCGACTAAATGCAGGTAGTCCCCGAGCGGTTGACATAGACAATGAATAGCATGCGACGGATGTCTCCATACTAAAAAAAGATTTTAAAAAGTTGTAAATAAGCCTTCATATGCTGTTAACTAGCACATAAACGTCTTTTGCAGGATGATCGACGCAGTTGTTATTGTCATACTGTCCTCTCTCATCTTAGCCATATTTGCACATCTCTTTTTAAGGAGAACCAAATTACCTCCAGGTGAGCAGCGAATCAATTACTCTGTATTTGCTCGACTCGACAGATATGATCCGTTATTTGCTTGTGATATACATATTCTTTGAAGAAATAGTGTTATCAGCTGACCTTCGGAAGGGCAAGAGAAAATACAGAACATAAAAAATTTTACAGGCCCATTTCCTCTTCCTTTGGTTGGAAACCTGCCCTATTTGTCCTATCTGAGCTACAAAAACGGTGGAGTAGTGGGAGCTTTGCGTTTTCTGAAGAAGATAAGTTAGAAACGTTCTTAAACATGGGAAATTAGCGAGAGAATCTTCGGAAGAATCAAAGGCAATAAAAAATTACATTTAAAAAGATTTTTTATAGAAAATGTTTTCCAAATATACTCTCCGCAAAAATGAAAAAAAAAACACAGTAATAGTAATGTATTCAGTAGTATATTACTGTACATGATTTCAGAAATACGGGCCGGTGTTTACGGTATGGTTTGGACCGGTCCCGACGGTGCATATCACTGATCTAGAAATCGCACAACATGCCATGATCAAACAGGGAGCAAATTTTGTCGACAGATGGGTCCCGCTCTTGTTTACTCTTCCGAGAAGTTTGTGGCTTTAGCGTTAGTTTCCGCTTGAGATCTTCTTAATTTAGACGGATTCGGCCTGATTACCTCCAGTGGGAAGGTTTGGCAAGATCACAGACGTTTCTCACAGCATACTCTGAGGAATTTTGGAATTGGGAGAAACATCATCGAAGAAAAAATTATGGAGGAGTTCAATCTAAAGTAAAGAAATTTTCGGTTTTGGGATCGATTCGCAAAGCAAATGCCATGAGCAGAGAGGCTCTATACCTTGCTATTCACAGCTTTCTTCAGAAGTGAATTCAAATGTACACTTCAGATTTGACGAGGTAGATCGTCAGATCCAAAAATCTGGTTGCCACGTCGTCGATCCGCAACCACTGGTAGATGTACTCGTCGGAAGTGTTATCAATCGAGTTCTATTTTCTGAGAGTTTTGATAATGTGTGTGACACCTTACCTCCGAGTGAGGTTCAATTCGTTTATGTTGTTTGCCTTTGACATGACTGTTTCAGTCCAACGATTACTTCTTTGTTCTAAAGGAAAACTTGAACAAAAGTCTGAGCAGGCTGACCTTCCTAGATACATTCGTCTATAAGTTCATGTTATCTTTTCCACTCATTCGAGGACGTTATGAGGAGATTCTGAAACCTTTCTATCAACTTAAGGACTATTTCCGAAATCAATTCCAACAGCGGTAAGTTCCTATTCTACATGCTCCGATTACAAATTTACTATGTGTAGGCTTCAGCAAGACAAGTGTAGAAAGTGGAAAACATGTTCTGGAAGGAGAAGGACGTGATTACGTTGACGCCTATATGATCAAAATGATGGAGGAAATGGAAGGGAATCAAGAGGAGACAACGTTTACGTAAGTTGTTAGGGACTATTCATCATATGCATTCTACGGTGAAGGGTTATGACATATGATAAGGATAGGGTTATGATATATGCCTTGCGGAGCAAAGCGGAGCGATCTGACGTGGAGCGAGGCTTCATCCGAGCATGCAAGCTTTAAAAAGCGATGAACAACTTGATGAATAGAGAAAAGAGGAAGCAGTGAATTGGCAGAAACTATAAATGTTCCGAAAACTCGACAGTAACATTCGCAATCATAAGTTTGGCATGTCACAGCCATCAAATGGTTCCGTCGAAGTATGGTCAGCCTCTTCGTTACCACCTCGTCGATCTCCTGTTTTTTTTGGTATAAATCTCCTTGCACCTTACTATTATATTTCAGCTTCAATTATAGCATTTAGTTCGGCGGTGTCACTATCCCTATTTCTTGCTGCTGATCACGATGCCGAATAGTACGAAAGTAATTCAATGAATAAAACTAAAAAATAAGATGTTAGGAGTAAGCAAATCAGTCGAAAACCCAGAAGTAACAAGGCGGATTTAACACGAAATTTCTATACTTTGTTGACATTCAACTTATTTGGCGTTCATCATATGTGTCTTGAAAGATGTTATTAATACGTCTGAGATAACAGGAAATCTAAGTGTTGACAAGTTGGCGCAAAGTTATACTGAGGGTACTTACATCAGAGAACAAAAGTGTCTCTAGATTAGCTGTAGCGCGAACTAATGGGCAGCCATTACTGTAAAGAGTTGGTCTTGAGTGAAATTTTGCGCCACGGCTAATGACTTCTGTCACTGCACACTTTACAACTTTGCACCACTTGTGAACTCCAATATATGCATATATATATATATTAAAATTAAAAATCACTCTCACTTAATCAGTGACAAGCATATCTCGTTTCGGTCATATATCTTGCCGTTGGTTCTAGGGCAGACAACATTTAAATGATGCAAATGTTTAGAGAAGAGGCGTTGCTGACCAATCTGCTTGATCTATGGATTGCTGGACAAGAAACGACAACCATGACTATACTGTCTGGTATAATTAATCTCATAAATTACCCTGAGGTAGTTTTTGCAGTGCGTTTGTTTCCCTAGTGATTAAACGAGGGTGCGCACTGCCGCAGTATCTTAGGACGTAATGAAATTTAGGCAATGGATAAGGCCAGAGAAGAAATAAAGCGTGTCACTGGTAACAATAGACCACTGTCGCTTCTTGATCGACCGACTACTACTTATCTCAACGCTACAATTACAGTAAGTTATGAAGAAGTCTGTCTGTGTTAATGGAAAGTAGAGGATTGGGAAGAGAAGAATATGTGGAAAGTCGAGCTGAAGCATAAGCTTGTTGGGATATTTCACAGCTAATGCGTTTGCTTCTTCCCGTTGTTCAGCTAAGCTGAGCTTAGGCTGTTAATTTTTTTTAACCATGTAAGGGGCATTTTGTTAGGTGTTGTATCTCCACGCTTATCGATCCCGGTTGAACAGTAGACCGAGTGAGGGGGGTTAAAACACGTAAAAAATTATTTTAGGAAATTCAACGTCTTGCCTCTGTTGTTAATTTTAACTTATGGCGTCGTAGCTCAGAAGATTCAAACGTTGGAAGTTTCACAATTCCTGGTGGAATCACAATTGCTGCGCAATTATCTGTGCTACTTTCGGATTCTGATCATTTTAAGAAGCATAACGAGGTAAGGCGCTACCACGTGAAACGATTATTTGAATGCAAGATTTCTAGTTCGATCCGTCGCGATATCTGAAGGAGGAACGGCTTGATCAGCATGTTGTTCCTTTTGGTATTGGAAAGCGTTCCTGTTTGGGAGAGTCGCTGGCCAGAGCGGAACTACATCTGGTATGAATGGGATCACTAATATCACTTCCACTTCATTGTTCTTTTCTGATATTTTCCAACAGAGTTTGCAGTTTAAATGAGGTTAGCACAATGAAGCTGACTTCGGAAATTTGCGTGCCTAGCACGCTTTATAGGCTTCTTTCCTCTTTGTACAAAAACACACTTCTACAGTCATCTCTTCAGATTATTGGCAACCTTCTGCAGCGATACCAAATCTCAGCCGTTGATGGACTTCCTTCACGAGAGCCTATGAATCCAAACGGTGTCGTTCGCAAACCAAAGCCTTTCTTATTTTCACTTTTTAAAAACATCTGATGTTTAGCAAATTTTGCCAATAAACATAGATAGATAAACTGTCTTAGAAAAAGAAGGAACAGAAAAAAAAACAGAATCAAAGTAAGGCGGAGACACGACACAGAAATAAATAGTGGAGTGGCGCTGTTTCTATACTAACGATCTTCATAGGGATTTACCTTGGCTGGTTTCTTTTTCGCTATCATCGTTAGAGTACAAATGTCATATTCCGACGGTGTTTACGACCTCTTTTCCTCAAAAACCTCTACGGTACTAGATCAACTACCCTATTATCCTTTAGTATTACTCGAAGTGAGGAACAGTATATCACTTTTTTGCATAATTTTGCATACTCCCCTTTTAACAAACTCTGTTCTGAGAAGTATATTCTACTAGCTCTCCAAGGGCTTACTCCAGATGATGAAGTAGAGAGCAGTTAAAGGGCTGACCGCTCAGCAGGCAGACATGAGAGAAAGACCAACAACGGATTAACACAACGCTCAAATGGTTCGGATTTTAGGGTGCCCCTATGCTGGCTGCTTTTTTACGTGGTGTCGTCTACAATACTACTTATATGGTACTGATGTTGTCGCCATAGTATTCGCGTGCAAACATTCTCTTAAAATACAGTTTACTCTGTCTATACCTACTCGTACAAGATTTATTAGTCAACACATAACACTGTAAATGCCAGAAAAACCAAAAATGCAAGAATATGGCAAGTGTAAGCGAATCGGAGCACCTTACAGTCATGACTCATAGTGTAACCTCGTAGTTACAAACTAGACAAGAATGATCACAAAAGTATTACATAGGGAAATTTGCTATGTACAATGTCGACAAAATGATACATATAATTAATATGCGAATATGGCTTTCCATTACCCTTTGGTTCAGATTGCGTAGCCGTGCATGCGTGCAGATTCGCGTAGCTCTGAAATTAATGCAGTTAGAGTTTTGAGAGATATTACAAGAATATACTGGCACTACAGAGGAGCAGCATTGACGACGGATCAAGTGATATAGGGACGCTACAACTTCAGTTTAATTGCATAATGAAAGCTCATCAACTGTGCGTGACAGGAGAAAGCTGGGGTGAAAATATACATGAAAAAACCTAACGACTAAGGATGGACGAGTTCCTTCACCAATGTGTCAGTTGAGCGAAAATGATGGAAAGACTATCTGGCTCACCGGCTGAGTCAGATGGCCTTTAAATTTAAAAGACACATTTTAGAGGAAGTAAGATAATACAATAAGGCTCATACAGTAACATACGCGAATATTAATTCAGTTTGAAGAAGAAGTAATTGCGGATAAGAGCTTTTCAGATAAATGAACGAAAATGTGAGAAAGTCTGACAATATTATTAGAAGACCTAAGTAATGAATGAGTAGTAGATGCAAAGATACTGTATTATCATCTTTTTTATAAGTGATAAGATGTTACTGATAGTGTTTTCGCTCTTACATAAACGTTGTTTTCATGGTAATTGAAGGCTCTTATCTGTTCGAATTTTTAATGTGTATGCGCAAGAGCAACATCTCATAAAAATCTGAACACGTAGCACTTACTGATTATTGCATGATGAATTTTCTTGCGGGCACCAATCGTTGATACACCGATATCTTTCAAGTTCTGCTCATCCAGTAGAAGAAATGCGTGCATATCGATCTGAAAATATTTTCCGTTAAGCCGATTATTGTTACTGCCTAATTAGCTTGTCAACATAAAACAAGATAGTTTTTGAGCGTTTTCTTCAGCTTTTAGATATTTTTAAGTAATGGAATTCATAGGAGCGAGAAACTGAAAAACTCCTCACTTCCTGCTCCCTCAACTGCGTCATATACTCGCTGCAACCCAACTGCGCGAGAACCATCGCCGGATCCACGAATACTCGTATATCCCAAGTGAATTCCGAAACTATGGGCGAAGAGTCGAATATCGAAGTGGACGCGGAGAATGCTGAAAGCGGGATTTACAGTTTATCTAGTGATGAGGAAAACTAACGCACCTGATCGATTCTTCCTCTCAAATACACGGTTAGCCGAATTCATCGAATTGCTGCTGAATGAGCCAGAAAATTCAGACAACTCGTCCTCCTCCCGTACTGCACATAATCCACGTGTTGGTGGCTTAAAACGTCCATTTGTACAAAATGGGGAGAAGGTGGAAAGGGAAAGACTCGTCACTCACTGTTTTGGCGTCCCTTCCCAGAATTGGTCTGCCCTCAGGAACCTCGTTTTCTTCAGGTATGTCTAGAATACCTTTCAGGAGGTCAGCCGGCAGTGAGCAGCTGAATCCATAGCCAGCCCAAAGGTCAGTGGGATATCTCGGAACTGACTTGGCTAGCGCGGTGTCATCGAATATCGCTTAAGAATGTAAGAGTAATTATGTACAGTATAGGATGTCCCTTATACTTCGGCAGACCTTGTGTAGCCTTCAGCAGCATCTGCTCCCGATCCGCTCTCGCAGCCACCGTTTTATTCCAAAGATCACTAAAACAAGTTGAAAATAGTATGCAATTTGAATTTTTAACTAAGAATTTTGAATTACTTCTTCTTATTGTATTCCTTGGCCCCCTTCAGTATTGACGAAGCGATTGGAGAGTCGAGTGGATCAGGGCTCTTTGGTGTTTCAGGGATCGAGTCGAAAAGAGGATTAATTGGCAGTATCAGCTTTTCTTCCGGCACTGGAAGTTGTAATTTGCTAGTTCTAGTCCAGTACTAGGGAAAAGAACTTTCACGCTGCATTATTTTTAAGCTGCCACAGTACTCTACCGTACCAATGTGTTTTCTGTCGACAACTCGTCCGCTCACCCTCGCAACTTGGATGAGCGCGGCAAGTGCGTTATCTCTATTTTCTAGGTGAGCTTTTTTGTATTCTAATTTTGGTTTTGGATAAATCGTCTGGCTAGGGTATAAAAATGCAAAAACCTCAAAAGCGAGTTTTTCCGTGGGTGTTGCCTTTAAGAATTAACCAGTGCACCTTATCTAATCCAAGCGAAATCTCGTCAGCTGCTTCTCTCTCTCACTTCCTCTCTCTCTCTCTCTCTCTCTCTCTCTCTCTCTCTCTCTCTGTCCTCTGTCTTCCTCCCTCTCGCTCTCTCCCCACCTCTCCTTTCCTTCTCTACTTCTCTCGCTTACGTTCGAAGACGTGTCTAATCGTAAGAGTTACTGGAGTAGAGTTCAATAAATATTTTATGCAAATTTTCATTCCCTAGATGTTTCAAGATAATTCATGGTGTCATTTTTTTCTGCCGTCATTCAGGGACTATTTTTGCTAGCTAGAAATTCATTTTTTTCGTGGAAAAACTGGTAAACAGTTTTTTTCTCCGTAAACAACAAACCTTGAGGTGTTTCTAATCCTGTATACTCATTGTCTAGATAACTAGTGAGCGTCAATCCGAGCAGAAACTCTCTGGCGCGAAGGATGTTAAGCATGTTTTCCTCAGTAGATCGCAATGACACTGCCTAAAACCGAAATAAATGCTCGAAATTATTTTAGAAAATAGTTTGACGTGGTCAAAGTAGTCAGCCGAAGTAGTAATCTCTAAAAAACTACCATCAGATCCTGTGTGTTAGTCTTCTTCTTCGAATAAATCGAGACACCGAAATCCTTCTGTGTGCTTTCGATGTCAGATCGTAACTCTCCTATGTGGACGTCAAATGAAAGAACTACTGGTGATAAGCCCTAGAAAAGGTCTCCATTTTCGAAGAAACTTCTGCTGAAACGAAGGTTACGGTAATTGCCAGGGAAAAAGCACTAACCATAATAAACTTGCGAACGAGCAAAACCCCGCTTGACGGCCCATAAATGAGTACAGGCTGTGATGCCTCCGGCAACTGTAGATGCACTCCGAAGCGCTGCGCAAGCCTGTTCAACCTAGAAAAAAGCTAACCGAAGCTTCGTCAGAGTTTCTTTTGCCAAAGGAAGTGTAAGATTTTCAAAGGCTTTTGCTCTAGATAGCAAAGAGTAACTTCTACTCTGAAAATCCATTTCATATAAAAACTTCCAGAACTTTCGCAAGAATCTAGAGCGCGCTACTCCCGAATAATTTCGGTGCACACAATTGTAATCCTTTCAGGGTGTTACGTCTTTTTTCCGGTAATTGATGGAAAAGGGGTCGCCGGACAAGTTGGTTTTTTTTGTGTCGTACCTTTGAGAATCGTCACCTTTGCGTAGGCTCTGAAGCATCTCTTCTTTGACGTTGAAGGTGGTGCGAACAGTTAGGGGAAACTCGTCCTAAAAACAACGGAGTATGTCTTTTTACGAGGGTTCTTTACTTAGATTGCTTCATCGCTAGTGAAACATTAATCACAACTACTGTAACTGAGTAACTTATGCTGAGATAGGATGAATAGTCTAGCTGTCTGCGTCTCATCACTCCTAATACTATTTAAATCAGAACGAGACGCACAGCCTATGCGGTGATGTAAGGAATCAAAATGTCATTAAAATGGAACTTATTCAATGGAACTCATACCGGGACATGAAATTGAGCCATAATAACGCTGATGGCTTGGAGAATGATCAGATCATCGCCAGCGTTAGCCCTCAGCATGCAGGAGTACAAGGTCGGAGTGACAGCTCGAAATGTAAGAGCTACCTAAATTGAGATGATCAGTCCAATCCAATAAAACTGAAAGACTGCCTACGCTCATGAGAAGCATCCATTTACGACTTCCGTCACGAAAAAGTGGAAGCAAATTACATCTACCCTCTTTTTCGCGGACAATGACTAGTGAGGTGGGCGGGGCCAAGCACCAAAGGGGACGCTAGCCGTGTTCAAACAGGTTAAAACGCGGGAAACTAGCATAATGTTGATCCCTTCTTTTCGTTTCGACACTCTTCTTTACTATTCAAGTTGCTTTGGACTCTTTTTGCAGTCTGAAGCAAGTTTGGCCCCGCCCATCTCACCAGTCATAGTCCGCGAAAAGGAGAGTACGTATTATAGAGGGGTCAAAACGAAAGAAAGGTTGCCAAAGTGCAGTGTTATTCTCTTCCTCTTTTTTAATGTGTTTTTACTATAGGAAACTCTCAGTTAGGAAACATTGCGCATAATGAGAGGGACACTATTACACCCAACAACACAGAACTGTGATTCTCGAACTACTGCTTACCTCGGGAGGGAATTGTGTGACTTCTGGTTCCTTTGGAAAAACCCATGGTAGATCAAACGTTAGTACCAAGGGAGATATGGCCTAAACCTAGCGCTCTAAAAATTTAATTCTGCTAAAAATGAGAACTCACACGAAGATGTCTCCTAGCAATCTCTACATTGTGCGGCGGTCCAGATATTGACACCTGGTCACTTTTATTGGCAGAATCACTAAACATTTATACTGTAGGATACTGTAAGATCTATCCAATCAGAAATCAGTCCACAGTACCACTTACGTGTACTTGTTGGAGTCTGGGAAGTGTATGTGGCAGCCGGGCGGCTTCATTACCTGCTGAAAGCCCCGACCCCCCTTTTCAAAGATGTGTGAGGGGGTTAAAAAGGGGGAAATCCT
>KN553990.1:0-11817 GCA_000797555.1 Oesophagostomum dentatum
AGAAACGCCTAAGTACAGGCTGCGGCTGGTGCTTTCCGGCGAACACGGGCGGACCTGTAGACAAAACATAGCTATGCCACCGCTTCTGACTTGAGCAGGATAATGGCTTCACAAAAGCGTTGTATTTTAGTGCAAAATATGGTTTCCTACTCAAATTACTGTATATATATAAATTCGACTATGAGGATAAAGCCACTGCGCTAGCGGCAGCGTACGCGGGAAGCAAAAACGTATTCTAGTTGTGGATGTTTAGCTTGCAGCATTGGTTGTACCCAACATTACTATAACAAGAAAAGAGAACAAAAACGATGGGGCAACTGTGTGTTTATAAAAGTCTACAACTACTGCTTGATGAAGTCTATACACTTTCTTTTTCTGGCCGTGTTGTTCTACTTCATTCTAAGCACCACCACTTTTTGGTCCTTCTGTCAAGAAAAAAACCAAGCCAGATTTTGTACTTTGTCTTGTCTCGTCGCTTCAGGAATGACCGTCACACTTTCAAGAAACACCATTTGTGGCCATAGAGAAGGAATTCGCACTCGTGATCAGCACCAGGGATGTGCGGAATTTCAACTTTCGATTCCGAAAATTCAGAACTTCCGATGTTTTTTGGACTTCCGACTCCGATCTTCCGATTCCTTAAAAACTGCCGAAAAGTCGGAATTTTTCGAACTAACTCTTGAACAAATTTTTCGCATAGAGACAGTGCAGGATTTCCACCAAACGCGTATTGATCGGTATCAGCTCAAAAATAGCCTTTCTAAGTTCTCTCAACAGATTACAGGATGTATGACATTATAAGATCTTATCACGTTTTCCGACAATCTGTACAAATACGAATTTTAGCTAATTCTGCAGGTTTTTTACAACTCACCCTAAATAAGGCCTCGTTGCCCCATTTAACGTGACATCTGAGTTCCCTATTCTTCACTACTGTCGAATCTGCAATGGTTTTTCAAAAATAAGGAACGCCTTAACGTTTCGACTACATGTGCAAGATCGCAAGAGTTGAATAATGAATGTTAGAAATATTGAAATTAATGGTATCGGGGACTCAAAGTATATGTGTATACAAGTAAGGTACAAGTAGTATAATGTAAAAAATGTTATCACTACACTAGTAGAAGAGGCATTTTTGCGCTAGCATAATTTTGGGCCACATTTTATAATAGTGACATCTGCAGTTTACAAGATAGCTCTTGCTTTTTCCCACTGACTGCTGGTCCTAATCTGATTGTTTCTGATTATCGTTAGTTCTTTTAAGTTTGATCTGTAGAACGCTTGAATATTGTATAATGTCATTTTTTCACTGAGAATATACATGCGGTAGTTAGCAAAGACGAATATGCTGTTACTAAATTCGTTGCTTAGTAATTCCCAACTTCCGATTCCGACACTTCCCAAATTCCGGTGTTTTTTACGCTTCCGATTCCGATTTCGGAAGTTTTAAATTTTACTTCCGCACATTCCTGACCAGACTATTACTCTATAGTCTTCTGCCTATGCTTAGTAGCGCATCTCATGCGCGAATTCCTCTCTGCCAAGTTTCTCTGGGTCCCGCACGGAATAGCCTGCACCGCGCCCGCTGGCTACTATAAAGCAGGACCGAATGGGCCCTGCATTTTCCTTCCAGTGTGGGGAGGATGGCGAGTATATGTATCCTTAAGTCCCTTTCAGAGGGGGCGAGTTCGGCGAGCTCGCGCTCAGCGGCAACAAGGGGGGGGGGGGGCAGTGACTTGCCGCGCGGCGTTTGCCGCAGCGACAAAAATACTCCCGATCATTCATTGCCGCAGCTCGCCGAGCGAGCTGGCGGCGAGCTCGCTGGCTCGCTCACTCTGAAAGACCCTCCTTGCGAGATTTTCCGCGGCGAGCTCGCGCTGCTTAGCAGCTCCGTATCCTTTAACATTGCGAGCTCGCCGACCTCGCGCACTCTGCAAACGGCTTTAGATGCTGCAGTTACACCAGATGCGGTTAAAATCCCTTAGTACACCTCTATAAACCATGTGATTTGGCTATATTGTACGTATAGAATGGTTCTGTTGTAGCTCTGAAAAAGGAGCTAAACAATGGGAGCTTTGCATACGGGCAAGCACTCAAGTCCTCGTACACCAATAATTTGCAGCATAAATTCGTGGACTTTTCAGTTCTCATTTTTGTTCTAAAGCTGTTTGTTTACCTTTGGGAAAAATGTATGTATTAAGGTCAATTCTAAAGTAACTTTTTAGCTATATAAGCCCGCTGAAAGCTTTCTTTCATAGCTTAATTATTTCCCGTATCGAAATATTGAAATAGGGCTTCAGGCCCACAAAAATCGGCGTTTTTGATGCCTGCTCTTCCTTCCTTGTTATCGATTCCTTTTATTGGCTTGTTACAGTTTTAAATTGTCATGCGCTTACTCGCTTTTCTTGTTTTACACTAATTACAACCTATTTCCTTCAATTGACAGCTCTATATGACCCTGAAAATCAGAAATGAGGATGGCGACATAAATCAAGCTCTGCGAGAAATGAATTCTACAAATTTGTTATTAGTTCGTTATGAATATCAGTCCTCCGTTTCGATACGGTTTTAGCACATCTGAAAATGTTGTAAAATTTGTATCTCTTTGACAAAGAGAAAGCTATTTTTAAGCACTAGTTCAATTTTACGGCAGACTTTCATGTAGTTTTGAGTGACTTATGTATGTATCAGTGGCAGTCGCACCGAATCAGTTTTATTACGAATTTTATTTCACTACGAAGAACAAGCAGCGAGAACTGCTCGTGCTGCTGTCAGTACATTATGGTAATTCGCCTACCCCCACGAAAATTTGAAAACACCATTTTTGGCCCTAGAACGAACTGACGGAATGTGTAATTTTTGGCCGCCGTTTTAGACAACACTGCTACTTGGAAAGCAGAACTTGAAATGAATGTTTTTCGCTTAATTCTTGTTATTCCTCATTCTCAAAGAAATTTTAAACGATTCTTGGAGAACATCCAAAGGATTTGTTTTTCGTTCTGAATTCCTATACTTACCTCTGCAGAGTACTGAACTCCTGGCGCGAACAAACCAAGTTCGCAAGAGAACTGCTCATAGATTTCAATCTTCAGCCGTACCCTATCGAGTTCTAATCTTTACTGATATGTAGGGAACTGAATTTATTCTACCGAAGACGCACATTTCCTTCTTAACAACCTAATGGTTGTTCCAGTTGCAGAGGTTAGAACAAAATTAATTCTATTACGGCTTTTGTGCTTTATGCTTTCCCCTATATGTTCGTTACCTACTTATTGGAAAGGTTGCACGTCCTGTAAAATTTTGCAGACGCATTGCGAGCTCGTGTTCGCCTTCATCTCTCAGAGTACCTGAGGCTTCGCGGAGTATCGAGCCTCTCGTGAAAACCGGTCGTGGCGCAAAACAAAAGAACCCTTTGACGCTCCTTGTATTTCATATAATGTGCTACCAAATTTTTCTTTAGTAAGGATATAGAGTGAGGCTGCACCTGTTTGGACAGGGTGGAACCCTGAACCAAAAAATCTGAGCTTTTTAAAATCAGGTGGCGAAAATCATTTTAGCCTAAAGTTTGATTTATTCTGATTTTGTATAACCAGGGATAACTTGTCGACATAATAATAACTGATGATTTAGTCTGGAATTTTGCTAAAACTTTGTTTAGGGGTATCGACCAAGGAGTCCAGTCACACTTATCTTGTGTGGTAATCACTTTTACCCAAGCATGCAGCCAAGTTCAGATAAGGCTCAAAATCTCAGATTCCGCCGAAAACTGATGGGGCTGGTTGGGCCATTAGGTCCGAAAATCAGATTTGTTGGTATAACTGTGATTCAGCGAGAGGATATGTAAACTGTAACTTGGCAAGTATACTTGCTTCACTTGATATATCTAAAATGTATAATAATTTTTAGAGGTTGCCTCTGAAGAGGGCCGCTAGATCACAAAAGAATATTAGCAAGGGGACGAGGTACAAATCGGTGATTTGCTTCCAGAGATTTTGAGTGAGTCAGCTAATGTGCCCGGTCCAGGATCTACGAACTTCATTTGATAGTTCCCTGTCAGGTGAGTGCAGACTTGGGTACGAAGTAATTCTTTTATATTCGCGCCAGCAATCGCTGATGGTAGTACACATTTTTTACTGCAAATCTCAAGAGGGAACTAGGTTCCAGCATGCGACTAGGAAGAGATCCACTTTCTCCTTCACAATCTCCGAACAGCCAGTGGTGTATTTCCGTGACTGTATTTCCTCTGCATGTTTCCCCAATTTAGCAACACATCCAAACAGTCCACGGTCCTGGACTGTTCGGCGTTCAACAAACCTTGGCATAATAATATTAATGTAGTCAGACTTACTGTAGCCTGCTCAACTTTGCTAGAAAATTCTTTGATCGATAATGTTAACGTTTCGACTTATCGCCTTCTTCAGAGTACAAAAAGGGCTGAAAATAGGTACCCACCCTCAAAACATGAATAGTTATCTTTTCACGACGATGGCGAAGAAAAGTCCAGCTGAACTGAGCCAGAAGCATAACCCAGACATTTTGAAAAATTTTTGCCGAAATTTCAACTGGTGTTTCCTTCCTTTCAATAATGAAGGTATTTTACGACTTCCTTCTATATGGACCTATAATTCACCTCTCCTGTAGAAATTGAGTACACCATCGAGTCGAATATTGGGCAGCTTCACCACTAGGTATTTCTTCGCTTCGCACAGGATTTATGCTCCATAAACTGCTCCCTCTGGGCTCCCGCACGACTTGGTATTTAAAGGCTTAACCCCCTTAACAAAAGCGGCTATCCAGCATATTCCCGAAGATCGAATATGAATTCAATTACAGAATTCGGAATAAAAACAACAGAAAAGCAGAACACCACTGCACATTAACACTTTCGCAGTGTCTTCTGAAGTATGCTGTTTCACTAACGACCTTATACACTTACCTATAAAGCGAACAAAATTATGTATCCGTATATGTGTTCTGCCTTCCGCAGAGAGCGCGCTTTGCAATCAGAGTGTTGCTAAGAGGCGATGCTACAATCTTTCTTAAACGACTCGATAAAAAAAATTTGCCAGATCATTCGGCCACCCACATAGCAGTCGTACCGTCTCACAGCTTGCAGTGCGGTGCGAACGTTCCCCTCTTCTGGCGGTGTACCAAATCGATGGGCGCCGGGACTCGCCTCACTGTGGAGCACTCGCGTGGAGACGGCGGGCTGCTGCACCGTGTGGCCAGATGGCCTGTGGAAGATCTTTGCCGAGCCGCTTGACAACAACTTTTAGTTATCAGGATATCAGAGACCTCGACGATTAGGAGGCTCCTTAGCCTGAATGGTAAGCGGAGCTATTTATCAACTGTTACTTGCTAGAAAAGCACGCACTCGTAAGGTGAGTCTATACCTGCTGAACGAAGCAGTGTTAAATATTTATTGCAGCACAGCTGCATTCAACCAGTAATGACGCTGAGCGGCGGGTCCTTTTACTACAGCGCCTTGCGCTGCGTGGCCTGCGGATATGCAGCCGGCTGTTCGTACATCTACAAGCCCTGCGTTCACTCTAATTTGCGCTAAAAATCTCTAGAGGAAGAAAATCCAAGCTACTGAATAGAACTTCACCAGATTTTTAGTTATCTAACGTAAAGCCGTGGCTTTCTTGAAAGCCATTTCTGCTGAAGCAAAGGATTTTTTCCTCAAATTCATGGAATTTTTCGTGTCTGAAAATTGCCAAATATCTGTCATCTTCTTTTCGTGAACCTACATTTCTTCTTGACTTGAACTACATCGCAGATTATGTTTTTAAAGAACATTCTAGAGTAGTGCCATTTGGTAGCAAGGGTTCCCTTGCTTGCCTAGTATCCGAAGGCAGGCTGTCACCAAACCTTGTAGTAAAACGCCCGTCCCCCATGATGCTGCAGCGGCATTACCGGAATTTTTACTCCTAAAAGCGGGCTCTCTTTAGCTGCAGGCTCTAATATCTGTACTTTTCCAAGCAGCTGCCTCTGAAAAGCCTTTCTATACCGAAACCTCGGGGACGATTTTTTTCAGATGCGACTGCATTCTTGATTATTCCTCAGAAGTGGACAAAAACTATAAAGCAATAAGTACTTCTTATTCATATTCTTCTTAGACTATTTTCTGAAATCAAGAAGGTAAATCTACACTGCTACTAGAATGTCTTACCATTAGTCTTTGTTTAACAAGAACAATACCACATCACATAAGTACATGAAGTCTAAAAAAGAGAAGGCCAGCGAATCACAGGCAACATGAAATGCTTGATAAAGTAATAGAAGCAATGCAGGCAGGAGATGGTCTACATAAGCTGAAACTATGCGCATAGAAAGAATATGCTACAATAACGAAACTAATCGTATCAGAACTATGTACACAGCTAATTATTGCGACCCGTCGGAAAGGCTTATTTGCGATAGCTTCTTGACAAACTAGCGTATTTGGAACACTTTGCACTTTGTTTGAGCACAGACATTTTGACTTGAAAAGCGAAGTTTGTTTTGCCATTGAATTTTTCTATAATTCCAGTTATAAGAAGAAACGTACTTCCTAGACAGTAAAACTAGGATGAATCACAGATATGTAACGAAAAGCTTTGGTAACGTATGAACCAATGAATCAGTTAGTGTCCTATTCTGACCTACCATAGAAAATGAGTTAAATTAGGGTCATAGTTAAACCTGTAGGCAGATGAGTACGTTTACGGCTTCTTGGTACTCTTGCTGTTCTCCTGCACTTTGCAGTAGCAAAGGTGCTTCAGTGAGTCTTTTACGCAGTCTCCGCTTTTTCCAAATCGATCGAGTCGGTCAATAGATGAAGAGGCCATTTCAAACTTCCCTCGCGTTTGTCGTACTATTGCCTTAAAGGATAGATGTTATTAATGTGTCGAGAGAAGAGTAGTTTTTCATAACAGTCGCTGTATTTACGTTCTATATATAGAAAACCATAGTTGTATACTATGGCAGCAGCACAGCTGTCGGGCTCTTCTAATAACATCATTCGGTACGCATGTTCATGCAAGAATAGAAGTTCTTTTCGTGCAAGTGAAAATCGACACAGTTGTTACTACGCTCGTAGACGTCAAGCTAAACAATGTCAAAGATTGGTGGATTTTCAGTTCGACATAGGAAAGAAATGTCGAATCCACTAGCCTTTAAAACTAAAATTTTAAAGCAATGTTAGTCAGCCTTAGACTGTACCAGATAACCAGCAAAAAGCAAATTTCAAAAGCTCGCATAGTAGAGATCCTGAAATGATACAGACTTCTAAGGCGATTATCTGATCTGTGGTTTATATATGTAGCTTGCACGATCTATGGACGTTCTGCCCAACAGCAAGTAGAGAGAGCGTAGACAACGCACAAGACACCTTCGCACAAAGCTATGTAATTTCGGCTAGTATTCTACTATCCTTACTTTAGATGAACCCTGGGCTGCGATTCATGAAACTTTGGTCCGGCTATCTAGGTTAGCGTAGCCAACCCAATAAGGATGACTGGAATAAATATCGAATCCCTAATCTTTCACTGTTTTTGCCTGATAAGCAAAGCACGAAAATCATTCTAAATCATGCTGGCTAGCCTAGCTAGCATAACCAAATTTTCATGAATCCCTGGATGCTTTTGTATATTGTCCAGTCATCACATGGTCCCGACGTAGAGCCGAGCTTGAAGTGATGACAGTGATCAAGTTAATAAACTTTGAACTTTGAACAGAATTTCAACTACTACTTAGGAAAATGATGCAAACCTCTCATTCTATCTTGGTGAAAAAAGTCACTGAGAACAACAGAGCATTACAAACAGGGCGCAGCTAGTGTTGGAAAAAATCGAACAGGACTTCGTAACTTTCGCGGGCTGAGCCGGTGACCCAGTAGTTCGGCCGACGCAGATGACCGAAATTTTTTAGAAGTGCTGACGATTTTCCGATTACAGAGACTTTTTGTAGAGAAGAGGGTAGTAGTTATCACGCTCCAATACAAATGCAGATTTCTCCTTTTACATTTAATATTTCTGCTCACAATTTTTGATACAGATGCAGTCTTTCTCCTAGTTTACACCACAGAAAAGGCAGCCTTCGTTTTAGTTTCTTTGTTTTCAAATCAGAAAAAGAAGCGTTCTGTTGGATCAAACCCGAAAATTTTCCAACGCGCACCCAGCTGGGAGCATCTTTTTCAAAAATGAAGGCGGAGAAACTAAAACAAAGGAAGCTACCTTGCAGTGCTCATCTTCAGGTACTATTACATATTATACACATTACATCTCTGCAGATAACCTTCTCCCCTTTAAAAAAAAGTTTCCAAGGGAAGTTCGAGCTGCAGCACCCCCATGCTAAACCGCGCCCCACTGCAACTCGCGCCGAAACTCGTTTGAAATTGTACTATTACTATCGTATTTTGAACACAAGGGAAGTACTATTAGGCCTGTCCACTCTTCGTAATCGAGCGTCTATTCTTTGTGGGGGGGGGGACTTAGTAGCTGAAAATGAGTTTTTCCGGATGGTGCTGCGACCCGCCCTGATTACAAATTATGCACTGATATGGAGAGGTGTGAACTTGCTTTTCTTGCATAAAAATGAGCGTAGGTATGAGACTCGTCGAATGAATCATCTACCTTATTTAAAACTCGATCTTGCATCTTTGCCGTGGTTCGCTATAGGACGAGGACGTCTGATCATGTACCAAAGCGAATGTGGTGTGATTCGCAACAAGTTTTACTCAAAATTTTTCTTCGGAAATTTTAGAATGCATTTCTTGCAGCTTCAGAAAGGCTATACATATAATAGTCGCACTGGTAAAAACAAGAAAACTATTTTTTTAAAGTTATCCAGTCTTGAAAGTCTCTTCGGGAAGGGTGGAAAATCTGTGAAAGCATGCTTCTTCGCCAGATTATTTACCTTGAACTCTCCGCTGCTTGGTGGCTGTGCTTTGACTGATACATGGTACGTTTTCGTCGCATCTTCGGGAACATATGCTGATATAGAAAGAGTCTGAAATTTCCACTGTTCATTTATTTTTTTCAGCAAGTTTTCTTCCCAAAACTTACATGTTTGAAACTTAATGTTTCGCAAATATGCGTAACATTGTTTTCTCCGAGCAGTTCGTTTATATGCTCTATTAGAAAGGTTCCAGCTGCAGTTGCAGTATCTGTTGTGCTAAAAAAAAAGGCATGCTTAAGTGCGTAAGTACTGGTTTCTCCTCTTTACATAGAACAGCTTGGGGCTACTGCTCCCATTTTCTGTGGAAAAACTTTGCTCAGCATAACTTTAGACATTCCTACCGTTTAACCTCCTTTAGTGGGTACTGGCATGTGCAGTAGGCGAGTGGGATCAACAAGGATTTGCACGATCTTTCTGTTCCGTCTTGACTCCTTAGCAAAGAAGAGCCATATTCTCCTTCAAAAGCCATGTACTCTCGGTCGGTGAAATTCCTTTTCGGTTGGTACTAAAGGTAGTTTTGTCCAGGCTAAGCTATTCTACGGTAGACAATATACTTAGACAAGATGGCCAAAAATAACAGAGCATCAAGAAAATTGTTGTGAGAGCAACACTGCAGTTAAAGCAATTAGCAGAGGTTATTCGGCCTACGGACGGAAGATTAAAGAGATTTGTGCTCCCCCTAGTCACCACGCGGAGCACAAATCTCCTTAATCTTTAGTGTTACTCACATTTAATCGTGATCTGTCCTTGATCTCTTTATTTTACCTTTAAACCTTCCTAATGTATGTACTAGGTCGTTGCAAAAGTCTTTGGACACTCGGAACATTTGTCTTTTTCCTGATATTATGACGATTTGCCGCTTTTCTCCTTATGTGACGTATTTGAAGTAACGCCTTGCCATTTTATTCCACTTGCTAAATTTTCCCTATATTGCTTTGATCTCTTATAAAAATGATAGCTCTGGACATGCGCATAGTGCACCTTTCACCTGTAAAAAAATTTATACACGATAAGCTTTCAGATCAGAATTAAAAGTGACCCATATGATAGAGGAAGATGCGCTTTATCTGAATGCATGTTCTTTCCAATCCAAACTTTTCAGCCTTTTTAGGAATAAGCTTCAGGATTGAGAGTGGCTTGGACAACCACTGTATAGGATTTGAACATTATTTCTATAGCTGCTGGTGACTCTGTCTGTCAACTAAATCAATATTTTGTAGCTCTACCTTACTATTTTTCAGACCATCATAGGCCTTCTCCGCATGGTCGAAAAGTCTTCGAAAACTGAGCTTTAATTTTTGACTCTACGTGGAAGCTCGTTATGGAGCATAGGCAAAGATTATTTCGATATTTTTGCGGCATTCTTGGTCATTGGTGGCCAACAAGCTGCCTTTCCTTCCCCATTGGAAAAGTCGTACCTCGCCTTATTCAGGGACACAGTGCCGCTCTAGGCCATCAGAAAGACGGGAGATTACGCATCTACCAATGCCAAGTCCTCAAAAAAAATTACGCTGCAGAATAATTCTATGTTGAAGAGTATTCACCCTATTACAGTGTCTTTGGCTTCTTAAGGAAAAGAGCTGAACGCCCCTTTAATTTGATTCTTACAGCTCACCATCAGAAGTACCTTGAGAAATACCGAAGAGTTTATTTTCTGTGCAGCACATGAATCATGCATTTTCTTCTGAGGCATGGTACAAAATCGTGGAAGAATGGATCCATAAAACGTTCTCTCTTTGGTATAGGCTAGACTATATGCCCTCAGAAAATCAAGTGATAGATTTGCTATCTTGTTTCCTGAAACGGAGAAAAATCGACAACAGAGGGCTCCGAAAAATAACACCAAAATTGTTTTCATTTGTAACTTTTGTAGATGGAAAAAAGGTTTTCTAGATCTCACTGCTATATAAAGTGAAGACCTGGCGGATACTAACTATCGCTGTGAGTATGGTTTAATTTCCGAAATTTTAGAGTAGCAAAGCCTGGAAGGAACACCTTTGAGTGTCCAAATGCTTTTGCAACGACCTAACACATCACCACAACAAACCAAATGCGGCTTATCATTTGGCCTGCTTTTGTATGTGCTCATAGCTTTTAGTTATTTAAGCGGTAACTGAGCTCAACAGTAAAGTGGAAAGAGTGTAGCTTTAAATGTTGTGTCCACATGTTACGTCGCTTCGTATTTAGAATGACTATTTAGACTTCGTACCTTTAATATATCCAGAAGAGTAGCACGGATGTCGAAAGTGGTTTGTAGACGTTTGGCGTTTTCTCGCAGAGTTGCAAGAATAGTAGTACTGCGGCGTAGTTTCTTGGGTACAGATATAGCAAACATAGGATTGTTTACTTCGATGCTACCCAGCTGCGTACGTGTAACCTAAATTCTAAATAATCGTTCCACAAAAAAGTAAAGCAGTGACGTTTGTAGACTCACCCTTCCTCCTCTGAGTCCGTGATCTCCCAGGATAATAAAGAATGAATTGTCCAACTTAAAAATGAGCAGTAGTTTAACAGTACTTGTTATTCGTGGTGTATGGTTTTTCTCACAACAGTAAACGACCTTCAGATACTGTTGTATTCCCACGCTTTATTGTTATATGTCTTGGTCAGTAAATGCTCTTTTTGAATGATTACACATCTGCTTCTCGTTGAATCAAAGCGAACGTAGTAGGCGCAGCTCCTACTTTACTATCTTATTCTGCTCTTTGAAACACTACACACTTTCTCGAAACGGCCGCAAGGAATTTTATAGACATCCCATTAAGAAAATAGTCTTTCACGTCGCTTTCAGTTTACCGTATAGCTCATTCAGTTTCGTATGTAAAAATAAGAACGCCTGAAGAAACAACCGGCGGCAAATGTTGTAGCTGTTGCACC
>KN553999.1:0-11801 GCA_000797555.1 Oesophagostomum dentatum
CTACGCAATGTTAATCCTGCATACGAATTATATTCTAAGTTTATTGTCAGCTTGTCTCTCTTCCCAGGTGTTAGCCCTATACTTCCGACTTCCGACTTCCGATTACTTCCGACTTCCGGTGCTTTTGGCACTTCTGACTTCCCACTTTCGATTTCAGAAGTTTTGAAACATACCCTCTGTCTCACTTCCTGATACGACCCCGCGTAGAACAGCGATCAGTGCGAGGCAGTCGGCGCCGCAGTCGCTGCACGGGCAACTCTGACCGTGACCCAAGTTGGTCGATCAATCTAAGTCAGCTGATTGCTGGCGTTTTGGGTCCCGGTTAGAGATTGTCAGTGCTGCGACTACCCCGCGCTTGCTGCCGTCCTACGCGAGGTCCTATTAGGAAGAGAGACACAGGGTACTTCCGTTCAGCCTTGGTACCGATGCGACTCCCTTGCCTCCAAGGCGACCCCCCTCCTCCCATTCTGAGCGGAGATTTTCGACCCCTTACTGTGGGAGCAATAAACACCTTTGAAACAGAGAAGCACGAAAAGTTTAAGGCTACGGAATGCAGAAAATGCCATCAAAACTTGCCAGAAAACGACCCAGCACTGTACGCGCGCGTGCGCGGTGCGGTTATCTTGAAAAATGGAGAAAGTAGGGTGCACAAGAACTCGATTAACTTACTCAGAGCGGAAGAAAAATGAGGAATATTCTACATTAGATGAAAGAAGAAGATCCACACTATCGTGCGGGCTAAACAAAGCTTTAGAACATTCTTAAAACCGGGAACACTACACATCAAACATCGTTGTTTTCTAATTTTTAGAAAAAGTAGGGGTAAGAAAATCAAGTACAAATCTTCCCAACCGTGAGCTTTCAGGGGACTTTATATAGCGAGAGAAACTAGAAGAGTTCCTCCATTTCTGTTTAGAATAGCGCGGTCCGACTCCGTTTTCTATAAATTAAGTGGATGCAACTCAAGATCAATTCTGATGCGACTCTTGGCTTCAGTCGCATCTCAGTCGCATCAAATTATTTCCCTTAAAGAGGATGAACTACAAGACCTTTTTGAGTAACAGAATAGGGCTAATCCTCTAGTTTCTCAACTTGTACAGTGTTTCCTGAAAGCTTCCATTATTAAGCAAATGATTACCATTTTTCAACAACACTTTTGGTGAAAATCGAAAATTACCAATGATTAATGACCAATTACCATTACCCTAGTTTTTTTTCCATTTCTCAAGAGTTTGTGCGCTCCGCGGGCGTTTGCGCGCTGCAAGGGCAAATGTTGCGGCAAGTTAAAAATCAATCTCTAGACGGTGTAATGTGTAGCTTCAGTGCATAAGGACAGTTAGTGCTTTCTTCCCTTTTGTATCACTAACGCGGTTCATCGTTGAAATAGCCGTTGTCCCGAGGGTTTCATAAAAATACTGGACGGACAGGAGTTTCAACTGCCACGAATTAAAAGACTGTGGGCTTAAATTTGCGCGGAGTCCTCTCCCCATATCGCTGCTATCTCATTTGATTCTGCATCAACTCGACAGCAACCCCCTCCCCTCGAGCGACCTCCCAACTCGACCCCCGCTGCGACTGTCGCAACTACGCTTAATCCTGCTTGGGACTGGCATTTTTGGGCAGTAGATAAAATGGTTTAGGATTGATGATAACAACAACAGAAGTTGACCACTGCAAGCTAATCGCATCAAAAAATTTCTACGACAGAGATAATATTTCTTCCCATTAGACTCACAATATGGGTTGTTTATTTGAGGATGTAATGGTCTAATCTAAAGGAATGAAGATCAACATGAGATGAATAAGGCAAAGTCTTCAAGGAATCGCTAAGGTTAAGCAAGTGTCTAATCGGGGTGAGTTTAGAACAATTATAGCAAAAAAAGTATAACAAAAGAAAGACTTATTGCTCGGAAAGCTACGGACCACATGTGGTGCAGATTGGGCCGTATGTGCTCCGGCCGGACCATATATGGTCCGACGTGGAAAATGCTTACACAGCATATTCGCGGTACCGGGTTTCCGTTTATAGCCTTGTGTTTCCTTCAGTTATTCGAGCTTTATAGTTCACTCGGTATAGCAAAGCCATGGCAAAATAGGGAAAGCGATTCGCTTTTCTACGCACAACCACTTCTTGTCATTATTACCTTGCTTTTTGTTCTGTATAGGGCTTCAATCTAAAGGCATTTCCTGGACAGTACCGCCCACCTCTCACACCAATACATTATGTATGGTTGGTTGCAAAAACGGGAAATTTTTCGAAAATCGCAAAAATACAAAAAAATTAAAATATTATTGGAAAGCACCAACTGTGGCTGGAGGACCATGAAGCTGTTCGGAAAGTAGTTTTCTGGACTATTTTGGCACGTAATGCGCTGTATTTAGGTGCAAATTCTGCTGATTTTCATCAAAAATTGCTGAATTTCGCAAAACTGAAGGCGGCGAAGGCTTAGATTTAGTCAAAGATTCGGCAATTTCTTGAAATCAAGTCTGAAGTGAAGGACCCTCTATTGAAATACGGAAGAATCAATAAATCGATACTTGTGGAATTCAGTTGCGCTTTTTTTGGAAAATGGCTGCTTTAGCGTAGAATTTGTGCACTCCAGTGAATTTCGGTGGCAACGGTAGTCGAACGAAAAGGGCTCCATCATAGCGTACACTCGGAACGCTATACCCCAGCACTAGCTACCCATTAATTATTAATTATTCCTTGGGTTTAGAAAACTTCATATTGGGGAAGATTTACTATTAGGTCGTTGCAAAAGTCTTTGGACACTCAGAACATTTGTTTTTTTTTTTGGTAATGTGACTGTTTGCTGCTTTTCTTTTTATGTGGTGTACATATTTGCAGTGAAGCCTTGCCATTTTATTCCACTTGCTAGATTCTACCTATATTGCTTTTTACTCCCACAAAAATGATAAATCTTGACATGCACATAGCGCACCTTTCGCTTGTAAAAAATTTGTACGCGCTAAAGTTTTCAGAGCAGAAGAAAAGTAAGTCTTGTGATAGAGGAAGATCAACTCTGTCTGATCGCTTTGTTCCCTTCCCATCGAGAGTTCCCATCCTTTCCAGGAGTAAGCTTCAGAATTAAAAGTGGCTAGGACGACCATTGGGTTGGATTTGAATATTATTTCTGTAGTTGCCGGCGATTTTCTCTGTCATATGAAGCACCACCTTATAGCTCTACCTTACCACTCTTTTAGACCACCACGGGAGCTTTCCGCAAAATCGCAAAGCTTTATAAAATTGGACTTTAACTGTGGACTCTCCGTAGGAGCTCGTTATGGAGAATAGGGAAGGGTGATTTTTGATTTCTTTGTGGCATTCTTGATCACTGGCTGCCAACGAACTACCTTTTCTTTCCTTTTGGAAAGATCATGCCTCACCTTAACCGGAGAAATAGTAGCGCACTAAATCGTCAGAAGGACGGGGGATTACTCCCAGGTCTCCCAACCCCAGGTCCTCAAAAAATAAATTATGCTGCAGAATAATTCTAGAATGGAGAGCATCCATCCTATTACAGTACCTTTGGTTTTACGCGGAAGACAGCTAAAGGCTACTTTAATTTGATTATTATGACTTAGAAGTAGCTTGAGAAATACCGAAAAGTTTATTTTCTGTGCAGCACACGAATCATGCATTTTCTTCTGAGGCATGCTAAAAAATCGCGGAAGTCTGGACTCCCAAAACTTTTCCTTCTTTGTATAGGCTATACCATTTCCTCTCAGAATATCAGGTGAATGATTTGCTATCTTGTTTCCTGAAGCGGAGAAAAATCGGCAAGCGAAGGGTCCGGAAAAATGATACCGAAATTGTTTTCATTCGTAACTTTTGTAGATGGGAAAAGATGTTCTGTATCTCAATGCTATATAAAGTGGAGACCTCAGGATAATAGCTATGGTTATGAGAACGGTTTAACTTTCGAAAATATGGAGTAGTAGACCTTGGAAAAAACACCTTTGAGTGTCCAAAGACTTTTGCAACGACCTAATATATTAAGGTAAGGCCAAGTATTGATTGATGTCCTTATCAGTATTGCATCAAAAAGCTGGTATTCTCCTTTTCAGTTTCTCATATCCATTAGAGAGTTATCGCCGGTACCCTGCTTTCTACGTCAAATATTCCCCTGTTATAGCAGCTAAACCGCCAAAATACGCGTTTAGAAAATTCAAAGTTGAATTTTTTCTGATAACTCAGAGATATAGCGAAATCAGCTAAACCAAGGGAGGTTACCAAGCACCTGGCTATATTCTACCCCACATGCACATCGTTTCGTCCCCTGGGAAGCCTCACATTTTACGGTTACTTAACTATGGGTCAATGACTAAAACGATAGAAAGTCTTTGCAAACAACACCTATCAACACCGCTCTTAGCCAGTATTACTTATTGCTTAGAAGATTACGGATACTACCTAAAGGATCCTCACTGTTTCAAAAAAATAGTTTTTTTGCAGTGTTTAGGCAAATGCTTTCATTTGATACAGTCAAGCTGAACGAGGCGTTGTCATATGTGTACGATGTCATTCCAAGGTGGCTTGGTTGTAGCTCCTGCAGGTCCACTATTTGAAGAGGTTACTGTTATAAAGTGACTCTAAATAACTTGAGGTATCAGCTCTCGTCAGTGATGTAGAACTAGACCTCTGGCCACGTTAAATAATGATGAAAAAGTTGAGCCGGAGCAGGCCCACACTGTACATTGGGAATTTTGGAAAAATTTCGAATAATTCGAATTTTCGAATAATTCGAAAATGATTTTCGAATAAGTCGAATATCGAATAACATAGGTGGAATACCCTCCAAATTTACGCCGGCGACCTTCACTTTTCCAGGGCTCGAGAGGGGACCTTCACTTTGGACCTCCACCCAACCCGTTCAGTTTCACCACCACTCAGAGGACTTTTTCCAAATGCGAGGTCCTCCTGAAATAGAGGAAGGATTGCCCTATCGATTAGTTACATGGTTTTTTTAGAGCTCTTCTGATAGTGGTGGCAGATTGCGTCAAAGTTGGCCCATTTTTTGACCTGATTTTGCATATGTTTTGGTTATTGACAAATTTCTCTGTGAAGAAGAGAACTTTCTCCAAATGCGAGGTCCTCCTGAAATAGAGGAAGGTTTGCCCTATCGAAAAATATATGTGGTTTTACCAGAGCTACTCTGCAAGTGCTGGCAAATTGCGTCAAAGTCGAGCGATTTTTTAGCTTTAACTGATAATATCAGGCTTCATTGATAAGCAATCTCAAATGCGAGGTCCTCGCGGACTCCTCTCATCTTGAGGAATCGAATGATTTATAACATGCCTATGTTTCACCGGCTGTGAGCTGAGATCTCGCAGCCGGGCGTAATCATAACGGGCTTACGCCCGTTTTGTTTAAAGGACGCATAAAAAAACCTTCCAAAGGCAAACCTTCCTCTATTTCAGGAGGACCTCGCATTTGGAGAAAGTCCTCTTTTCCAGAGAGAAATCTGCCAATAATAAAAACATATGCAAAATTAGGTCAAAAAATGGGTCAACTTTGACGCAATCTGCCAGCACTATCAGAAGAGCTCCAGCAAAGCCAAATATATCGTTCGATAGGGCAAACCTTCCTCTATTTCAGGAAGTCCTCGCATTTGGAAGAAGTCTTCCGAATGGTGATGAAATGTGCCGAAAACTGAGATGAGAGCCAATCTCAATGCGCTTTCCAGTTCAGTGCACACATCTGAGCCGCATTCTGGGAAAAAGTTTTAAAAATATTTTTAAAAATACTAATAAAGAGTTCAAATATTTTACGCTTTAGTTTATCAGACTAACTCATTATCTATTTTTTTTATTTATTTGAGATAAATATATTTTTAAAATTTAAAATATTTAATAATAACGAAATATTTTAACATTCTAAAAAAAATACCATACCCAAACTTTCGCTCCCCCCCCCCCGGTCGAAATCTCTCTGTCTGCCAGACCACCTTCACTTTTGCCCACGCCCGTCAAAATTGGACCTTCACTTTCGGTACCCCTTACGCCCGGGTATTCCACCTATGTCGAATAATCATTCGAATGATTCATTCGAATAAGATCACATCAATTTGCATCAGTGAAGAAGGTAAAAAGGGATGTACTTCACCTTTATATAGAAGATATTGTATATAAGATACATACAGTAGCGGTCAAAAGTATTTGGACAAACGATTTTTCGCATTTTGATCTTTTGATGGATCTTCAGTTGGACATATGCAATTGTAACTGTGCTTTAGCATACGCTAGTGTTTCCTCTAAGGATCCTCAGCCGTACCGCAATCCCTGGAAATAATGTAAATAGGCATAGTTATAGCCCTTAACCCTTATTTTCACCCATTTTAAGAAAAAAATCTTTTCTCTATGGACGAATTACCATCGGAGAAGAAACAGGTGCACATGTGGTCTATATGTCCCGTTGAGCTATGCAGAAAATTAGTAGCTTGAACAACGGGCTGACGGTGAAATGGTGTGGGAACCAATGGTCCGTTAAAAACAGTGCAAAAAGCCTTCGGACATTTCATGATAATAACAAATGCATTTATAGCTTCAATAATTTTTCTGTAACAGCCTCCAAGAAAGGCGTGCACAACTACATTATGAATTGCCCACGCATTTTCTTGCCTGAGATGCACTAGAGGGTATTCTTGGCACTCCAGAAGAGCAGATGTTCTTTTTTTCACTTAGACGAGTAGACGTGGTACTAAAAGGGGTACTATGCAGTATCCTTAGAGAGGTCTTACACAGTTCGCATAATTTTTTTAAAAATTTCTATGGCGCGTATAACGGCGATACGGTAGAATTACATAAACAGGGAAAAATTGCTCAAGAATTTGTAAATACTTCCAAGTAGTTCGCAGAAGCAGTTGGATGATATAGAAGATAAAATATCGCCGAAAGTTAGACGTAGTTTCCTTTTTCCTTTGAAACCAAATTTTCCGCTTGCAACATCGAATATTCGAACATTCGACGGGCTTCGAATCGAATTTTCCAATAATTCGAAAATGTATCACCTTCGAATAGTTCGAATAATCGAATTATTCGAAAATCCGCAATTTCGAATAAGTCGAATTTCGAATCATCCGAATTCGAATGATTTATTCGAATGTCGAATAAATTATTCGATTCGGTCCAGTGTACATACAGCCTACACTAAGGCAGAAGCATCCAGTGGACCGAGACCTTCATAAAGGCAGCACCCACGCTCGAAACGCTATTTCAGTTTTCGATGGATTCTAAAAGGCGAACTCAAAAAGGTTTAGTTGAGGTTAAAATTTCTCAGCTCAAAAGTTATTCGCGACGGAGAAAATCGCTCAAGAAGATTCGTCCGCCATATTGCGGACGAGTCATCCATTTAGTTTTACACACTAGTTAAAGCCATGGGTATGGATACTACGGCGAGACTCCTCCATGTCGTCGCGCTTAAAGGCACAGACCCAGCTGGAAATCGTTTTTGAGATTTTTTGCATCAGTCGAACACCACGGCGACGCTGATTACAGCGATGTACGTAAAATTGCACTAAAACGACAAAAAGCCCACCTTTTTAAGATTTGAAGGGGCCAAAATAGGCGGAGACTTTCCACTCTTTTCCACTGTTGGACGAGATTGCTGGCGGAGCGCGGCGCACTGTTATGGCACTAGTCAAAGTCGAATCGACAGGTGACGTCATCACGCAGAGGATGTGCACGTTTCCCGGCAAGGAACTCGTACAGAGCCAGACTCGGTTTTTAGGTCAAAACAGGAGTCTTTGGAGGTTTTGTTTAACGTCACCTATATCGTTCGACTCACCATTTCAAGAACTCCTAGGATATGCCAATATCCCGAATACCAAAATGAGGTGGGACTGTGCCTTTAAGGCCGTAGACAAGTCCAACAGAAAGCGCGTGACAAAATAGAAAATTTGTCGTCGAAATTGGGGACGCGTCTTAGCAGATGTGTGTGCATGACAGTACTTCTACAACATGTACCATTCCGCTGTTACGGCATGGATAACTATGCCTTGTCTTTTATCATCTCCGTATCTTTTGCTATAAAAGCGGGGAGTGCGGATAGGATTAATTATTTTCCTGCAAGGTTCGTCTGCTGTCCTTGCGTACGCCACCTGGAGCCAAATAAAGAGGATCAAATCACTAGTATCGAAGTACCTCTTAACAGTCGCCACTTAGCGTTCGTACATCGTTTGAAATTTTGTCCACGAGTGGAACACCACGTTTTAAGGAGAAATATACTTACTATACTTCTGCATCTTCGGTGCATCACACTTTTCTGATTACGTTTGATAGTGTGAGAGGCAAAGTAGGAACGCTTTGGACGCCAGCTGAAACGCGAACAAATAACCTAAGAGGGAGGAGCAGTAGGTTGCAGTGAGCAGAAGGCATGAAAAATTTACGCTGAGGATATTCTATGCTCGAATTATAACCATTTCATTGCCGTCGACCGGCCTATGAAGAAGCAGTATATATGGATTGCGCTGCCGATAGTCGCTAACAGCAACCAGCCAGCTCTGATATTGCAATTTTTCCAGTGACCGCCGGTCATTTGAAAAATGCAGTATTAAAGTTTTAACCATTAAAGTTCTGAGGAACCATACGACGAGATTAAAGAAGGAGTTTTCTAATATGTTTTCTGATGCATTACAGTGGTAGTAACGTATATAAATGCGGACCCAATACCATGGTACAAAATAAACATGCTTTCTGCTATGAGCGACCTAGGTAATTCCTAGGAGGTCTCGGCAAAAAGTAACGTTGTGAAAATTCCAGGACATATGGTTTTGAACAGTGTCTTTTCTTAAAGTGACGCGGAGTACAAAACCAAAATACTGACTGAAACACGTTGCAAATCAGGATAGAAAACCATATCAGTGCATTAAAGATATCCCAGTTTATCCGAATAGTGCCGTCCCGAAACATAGACCACCATGGCAAACGATGGAAGCGACATCACAGTTACGAACTGACATTGTGCACAAGAACATAATGAACACGACGGAAAGGAAAATCTCCGAAGCGGTGAGAATAAAAAGACAAAGGTCATCGATCGATAATAAGGAGAAAATAAAGGAGGTTCTAAAGCTATTATTTACTGAATGATACCGTAAGAACAAGATAATTCGCACCACAATGTCATTATTCGTCCTCCTCTGAAGACTTCTTCCGGACCAGTTCAAAGTTCCTTCCTCTTACCCACATACAAAACAGTCCCACACTTGGGTCAGTGCAACATTTGACCTCAGCGGGGGAAAGGTATTGAACATCTCTCCTGCTCATCACATATCACATAATCTATGCATTGCAGCCAAATCCTGATGATAGCCTTAAAGCCCGAAACGTCGGGTCATCTTGCGAATCAGGTCAAAAGAAGAAAACCAATATATTTCATATTGTTAGTAATAATAATAATAATAATATATTTCATAATAATAGTAATATATTTCATATTTGTTAGTAATTGTTTTCACATCTAGCTCTGATCTATAAGGGGAAAAGTTGGTTGAAACTAATTAGAATTTTTATTCGAAGAAATCAACATCATTTCTTGCAGTGCCAATGAAGCACGATAATGCTTGTTGGTGGTACAACTGGAGTAGAACTCACTCTGTGATAAGAGTGTTGAGGGGGGGGGGGCACAAGAGGTGCATGTATTGTCTACCGGCGTAATTTGTTCTGAATTTACTTAAACTCATTGGTTCATACTTAAGCCGATGTTTCCACCAAAGGAAATATGGGTTGTAGATTTCAGCGAGCTCCGATGTTTTTTTTTATTCAGCTAGAACATGAACACAACCGCTGTACTTGCTGACAATCAAGGGCGTTATATCTAGCATATACAGGTTCGTCTACGCAAAGTCTATGTCACATAATGGCTGCGGAATAAACTCCTGTCCAGGTACTCATTGTTATGGGAGCTCTTGCGGTAAAGTTAGTAAGCATGCTTTGGATAGGGTTTTTACGTAGTTAGGTATTAATATGTAACATAAGACTTTTTCAGATAGCACAGTATACAAACAGCGCTGATGCCTTGGACTCTGAAGACCTGCAAGTCGGCAGCTTCATTAAATTTCGTATGTGTATTAGTATGTGGTATTCCACTCGCGGACAAAATTTCAAACGATGTACGAACGCTAAGTGGCGACTGTTAAGAGGTACTTCGATACTAGTGATTTGATCCTCTTTATTTGGCTCCAGGTGGCGTACGCAAGGACAGCAGACGAACGTTGCGGAAAAATAATTAATATTATCCCGCACTCCCCGCTTTTACAGCAAAACATACGAAGATGATAAAAGACAAGGCATAGTTATCCATGCCGTAACAGCAGAATGGTACATGTTGCAGAAGTACTATCATGCACACATTTGCTCATGCGTGCTAAAGCAGCACTCACGCTCAGAACGCTTCCTGAGTTCTCGACGGATTCTAAAAGAGGAACTCAAAAATGGGCTGAGTTTCATGTTTCTCAGCTCAAAAAATCATTCTTGACCAAGACAATCGTCCCAGAAACTCGTTCACAATTTTGTGAATGAGTTTCCCATTTCGTCGCGCGCTTCGTCTTGGAGTCGTCTAACCCCTCAAGTGCGACGGCATGGAGGAGTCTTTCAATTCTACTCATATTCAGTGGTTATAACGCTCTAACTAACCTGAAAGCCTGACGGGAATGCTCCAAGAAATCACAGACGAGTATTCTTGAATGAGCATTTTGGTCAGATACGACTTCTGAGCCAAGAAATTTGAACCTTAACCCATTTTCTGGGATCATCTGTGAGAATCCGTCGACAACTGAGGAAGCGTTCCTAGCGTGGATGCTGTCTTTAAACATCTTGCGCAGACCTCGGAACGTGTTTATACATGTCAAATTTAAAGTGCATACTGCGAAATGTGATAACACTATCTGCACACTTCTGGCATGTGTTCTTACTGGTAATATCTAGCCTTTGTGCTCACACCATAGGCATGTGCGGGCACATAGTAGGTTGACGTCACACAGTCGGCACAACTTGGAAAAAAAATTCAGAGTAGATATAGCGCGTTTCATATCTATAGGACACCCCAGTTTTTCCCTGTAGAGTCTGATTCTGACTTTTCGGAGCTTCTAAATATTTTATTTGTATTCTACATGTAAACTTATCCTAGAACTCATTTTGCAACTCTGCGAGCTCATTTCCATGAATTTTACGATTTTTTGAAGTTTTTTTTCTGCTGTTTCATGACTATAGGACACCCCTAGCAAAAAATAATTTTTACAATAAAAGCAAATAAAACAATGAATGCACTTTATAAATAAGTAAAGAGGAGGGTATTGCTGATTTATTGGCAACTTTGCCGTTTACTTTGGTAAACCGTGGGAGTTTTACTGAGACTTTTGAATGGTAATCCATAGACTCTTAAAGAAGAAAATTATTTCCGCTCTGAAAACAGCCCGATTTGCTGCCAAGGTTTACCTTCATAACAAATCGACACGGCCTATTGCTTTACAGTACGTGAGTGTTCTTCATTCGCAACAAGCATCCTACAACAAGCAACTGTTGGGACTACATGAAAGCTCTGGAGGGCTTTTCAGGATGAAGTTGGTCTCCTTTCTGATGTATTTTGTCATTCGCTTTGTTTAACAAGGTTTGTCTAATAATATTCCACTGTATATGCATAATTTCAACACGTTTCATAAGGTTGACGTCCTCTTGAAAATTTTCCCAGATAGAAGTGATTCGCGTAAAAAGTCAGCTCTAAAAAAGCTAGACTTAGGATCCATGACTAAAGTAAAGAAACATTACGATCAACTGAAACGTAAACATTTCGGTCTAAAAAG
>KN554028.1:0-11746 GCA_000797555.1 Oesophagostomum dentatum
AAGGGGGTGGGGGAGTTGTCAGGCTGCTTGCGTGCTTCCCAGTAAGTATAGCACCTTACACATCCTTGGGTAATCATCACATAACCCCGTTATAAATAAATATGGGGTAGACGATTATTGATTACAACTTTGTTACGACGATCAGTACACATTGAAAGCAAGGCTTACACAGTGATAGCCGCAAGGGTTACCGTACTTCTTCAGGAAAACGTCACAGTACAGTACAACTGGCACCAAGGACGCACCAGGGACTCATTCTGGAAGGGACTCACGTCTTTGCTATGTGCAAAATACGGTTGCAGTAACGAAAGCATGTGGTACCCTTACTCTGCCCTTTCCGGTATATTATCCATTGAAGCCTTAGATCCAGGTTGCCTAATCTGCCGACCACAGATAATGAGATTCTATAGCCTTATAAACAGATTTTCTCGTATCCTCCAATTTACAGTGCATATTTGTGGGGATATGACGAGAACTGGTCCCTGACGCAATAACAGGTTGTTCTTTCTGCTATTTGAAGTCACTTAGTTTTGCCTAGGGTTGTAAATGTAAACTAGTGCAGCAAAAGTGCAATGCAATTTCCTTATTCAACCTTACGCCATAAATGCGGCAAGACCTCTTACGTGATGAGGATAGAGACCAGTTCTCGTGGAGTCAAAACAACCTTTATTAGTTTCAGCAGGGAGTGCCTATTTTATAAATAAGACGATGTTAGTTCGTTTTTCTGTGAAGTTCGAGAAGAAAAACTCCGATAACAAAAAAGAAGTTTTAAAAAAGCCTGATAGGGATCAGTTCTCGTTGAACGCTAAGGCTTTCAATAATTCGTAAAACAATTCTATTCTACGAGTAAGATTACGTTTGCACACTTCATCTAATTTAGTGTTTCAATAAAAGAAGAACTCAGATAACAAAGAAAAATAGTGAAAGGACTGGTAGGGACCAGTTCTCGCGCTATATGAACAGAATGCACCTGTTAACCGACTTCAGCTGCCAATCGATATCATAGACAGATCGATTTTCGAAATTTTACTGCATAAAGTTCTAAAACTCAGGAAGCAAAGAAAAATACGAAAACCTCTTGGGGACCAGTTCTCGCAACAACTCATCACTTCTCTTCTTCATGGGCGTAAAGCGGTACTCAGTGAAAATGAATTTCGTGCGATTTTTAAAAGAGATTTCTACAGTAATATGCGGAAAGAATCTCGTGGGGGTCAGTTTTTGGCGGGGACCAGTTCTCGCTGAGTTTGAACTAATACACCCTTCACAGGTAATGTAATGTCATACAAGGATTAAATTTCGTACGCCTGTTTTTTCCAACAAAAAATAATGTACGAAAAAATCACATGCGGATTAGCTTTCAGCGGGGACCAGTTCTCGTATTGTCTCATCTCGCTACATCTCTTGATGGTAGTGCAGCGATATACCTGGAAGTTTCCGCGCATTGTTGTATTAAAATTTTTAGAACCTGGTTAGAAAATGAAGAAATATTTGTCAAAATCTCTGTGGGGACCAGTTCTCGTCCAGGAGCAGTTTTTGCAGATCTCAGCTCGTTTCAGATTTGTAAGCATAGTAGGAGATGGTAGGCGCAAAGAACATCTTCCAATATTATTACTGAAAATTCAACGAAATCTTTGCTCTTATGAGACTCTTTTTAATTTTTGGTTTTATTGATTGGTTCTGCGGAGGCGGGAGAAGTGGTTACTTGTAAAATTCGTTATACGTAGTTCAGTAAACTCTTTTCTAGTAATGCAATATTACCGTAAACCTGGCCATCTTAAAGCACTGCTCATTAACTCCTCCAAAACCAACCGCATTTGCCACACTACAGTGGTCCTACCGTAACCAGCGCCACTCCACCCCTCGAGTAAGCGGGAGCGATTACTCGGCGGCTGCGGCCAAGCACTGCTCTCTGCACCAGTAAACAGCGATGAAAGTCAACGTTCCTGAACAGCCCGTGGCCATGGTCCCGTATCCATCAGACGTGACATGTCACGGCTGAATGAAGACGAATAGTTAAGGGCGTCGAGAAATAGTGTGGCGGACGGAGAGACGCAGACTGGTTAATATTCGTTGGCGCTTAATTAAAGTCGTCATGATCGCCATGATACGCATGAGTGCGATGTGTCGTCGCGCGCGAAAAGTTGGAAACAGCTGCGCACACAGCTAAGACTACGGTAGACAGCGATCGATAAATGGGGGAAGTATAAACATGCATGAACAAAGTATAAAATACGAAAAAAAATTCGGAACCTGTCAAGTAGCAGCACTTTTTTCGAATCTCAACAAACACCGAGATTTGTAGCCGGGTGGGAGTCTACGAGAACTGGTCCCTGAGCAAAAACGAACATTTTTAGAAAAAAATTTCAGAGCGATTTCTTGTAAAATTCAGTGGATGAAGTTTAAGGTGCGGGAGGATCATGACACTAAAAATTCTATCTTCTTCAAAAAGCAACAAGCAGTGGACCCTAATACATGCAAGAAGCGACGAGAACTGGTCCCCAAGCCTATACAAGCTTCTAAAAAAGACATTTTTGACAAATTAGTAAGATTCAAATGATAAATCATAAATAGCACGCTTAAGGGCTATTATCAGGGGTTTTTTTTTGCGCAAATAACAAGCAGCAACACTTGGGTCCACTAAATACAGACGAGAACTGGTCTCCAAGATTAAAAATACTGGAATATGTGCTTTTAAATGTTCCTTAAGATTAGGAAAAACAAAGATTTTTGACCCAGACTTTCAAAAAGGCCGCTAAACACTTATGAAGGTAGTGAATAACACGAATTTTTTGTCTGCTGGAAATTTACAGGGTCGACCGCGACGCACACGCACGCGTTCTCTTTTCTTTCGTCCGTTCTCATCTTTCTTTCTCTCTTTCTTTCGAGCAAGGAGTAGAAAAATATGCCCAGTGCTCGTCGTATCGTCGTATGTCGTTAAGAAGATCATCTAGTAGATGTACTAACAGTCCCATCACATGCGAGGCGTATGCGTCGCGGTCAGGAATGGGAAATATGAGCAGTGAACAAAGTGCTGATTCTATATGTGAAGCGTGTGAATCGAAATGGCACTATGAGAAGTGAAGATAGTCATACAGCGCAGTCACACAGGCTCATTTAATGAGTCTGTATAGTCATGGGGACCAGTTTTCGCAGCATCAGCAAGTCGTTCAAGTGAAAAAACGTCTGTTTCATTGTTTTCAGACGACAGAGTGATCATCGCCAGGTAGAAGTCATCGAAGGGGTGTCTAGTGGCTTACGTAGTAGATATTCTTGTTATTTCCATTGTGCAGTTTTTCATGCATCTGTGAGCTTCAGGTATTTACAGTAACGGAAACGACGAGCTGTACAATGATCACTGAGCTAATGATACTTTCAAAGGCAAACAGAAGTGAAAATAAGACAAAAATGCGTGGGCGTTATGTAATGGTTCAGCCACATGAAAGTCACGTGAACTCCGATCAGTTTGATCCACATGGACACGTATAATAGGCTAGCAGAAAAGACCGAGGAGGCCTTATCGGTGTGTGCAGCTCGAAAAAATTCTCCCCTTTCACGCCCTTATAAGATGAAAACTAGGCAAATTTGATAGGTAGATCACAAGCGAAGATTTTGAACTTACCGTCGATTTTCGAAACGGGACCTATGCGGTTTTGTAACAAATCTGATGGCGATTCAGATTCCGCACCTTGTTTTTGCTTAAGTCCTACCGAAAGCCGGCCGCGACTGATCGAAACTCGGCCGTGCACTTGCGTCATGCTGCCTAGTAAAGCCTACCGTCGCTCAACTGTATTCTTACAGTACCCTTATAGTGAGGATACGACGCCCATTGAGCCCCGGACGGAGAAAAATTTGAAATGGAGGATGGAGAAGCCCAAAAAGTCAACTCCAAACGGAGGGCGAGCGAGAAGACTAAGTCTGAAGCTCGACCATCAGCAGGGAAGGGCCTAAGCTGAATTCTAGGCTACTCCCTGCAGAAAACCTCTCAATTTACAAAAATTCTAAAGAAATTCGCAGAAATTCCACGATTTTCGGATTCTTCGTGGGTGACTCATCTCTCAGGTACAGGGTGGTCTGCACTTGAGTGGTCCATAATTGGACCACTCCTTCCAGTCACATACGAAACCCACTGGTGATGTTGACGGACAACACATTGGAATTTTGCGATTTTCGGATTCTTCGTGGGTGGCCCATCTCTCAAGTATAGAGTGGTCCACGCTTGGGTGGTCCATAGTTACATCATCCTCTCCAGTGTAACATGGAGCCCACTGGTGGTGTTGATGGACAACACACATTGGAATTCCGCGATTTTCGGATTCTTCGTGAGTGACCCATCTCTCAGGTATAGGGTGGTCTGCACTTGAGTGGTCCATAATTGGACCACTCGTTCCAGTCCACATGGAACCCACTGGTGATATTCATGGAAAACACACACTTTTGGAATAATGTGGGAGCGCGCGGGCTATCATTCTCTTTATATTGATTTTTACTCTTTTACTTGTATTTATCATCACTAGTTTTATTAGTACCATCATTCTCCATACTTTTGCGAGTAGGAATATTAGTTTTGCCATTAGTTTAAAAGAATTAAGCCATTTTTGGTGTAAAAACATATTTAAATAACAACTGCATAAGAATTTTCCAGATAATAGTGCGCTCAAGCGGCAAAATTTGCCCCATAGGCATGTCAAGCAGCGCCAAAGCAATTACGCATAGGTTTCCACCAGCACAATATCCTAACGTTATGCGCGTCTAATCAGATCTTGGTGGCTGAATAGATTAAATGATGCGGAACCTTGACTTGTTGTGCAGTTACGGACAAACAAAACAACATGAAAGCGAAGCTGGAGGAAGTAGAAACAGCAGGTCCCAAAGAGAACATAGGTATTGATCGATGAATTGGGCAACAAACATTTGAAAGCGAATTTTCAGGAGTGCTGCTGCTAGTGGCTATCACTTTTGTCCTCTCAGGAGTAGCAAAAACGTTTCATAAAGTGGGCGGAGCAACAAATACATATACGTATACTTCTACAAAGGAATAAAAAGTAATACAGTACCCCCTCCCTACCTGGTTGCTGAAAGATAGGCGTCACCATGTCAGAGTCTCGATTTATTATGTGCAAATTGTTTATGGTGGTCACTATTTGCTGCCTAGGTGATGACTCGAATTAGCAGAACGGACGAGTTGATCCGCTGCTGGACAAGTTATAACGCGAGAGAAAAATAAATACGATGAAGGACCCAAACATCTAACAGGATATGTGGCACACGGTGGAATTTGGTTGAGTAGTGGTTAAAGTTAGTATCGCAACGTGAGACAATAGAGTTTCCGGATGTTTACTGGGGAATATCCGGGACTTCAGTGTGTAAAACCCGAATAGCCAATGGTGGCCACAGAATTTTTTTCAACAGATTGCGGCAATGTCAAAGTTGACAAATTCTGACAAAAGAGGAGGATAGGAGGAAACTTCTTTTTAATTCCTGTCTTATTTTCGAAGAAATAAAGCTGGATTTTATTAAAATCAATAAGAATAGTTCAACAAAAATTAGAAAATGAGTTCTATTCATATTTCCTTTACAGGCACGTAGGTCGTCTTTAAAATTTTCGGGCCCATTCTCGGAGTAGACCGCGAAAGGATCTAGGATATGACAAATCGGTTAAGAGATCGTACGAATCTTCATCATTTAGAGGAGGATAGGTGTGCATAAATCGTGGAATTACAGCGGATTCATCGGGGATCGATGGTTATCTCGGAAATAATAGGGAGTGCACCATTCTTTCAGGAAATTCAAAGCTACAATGTCATGAGAAAAAGTTGCTCAAGAAGGAGAACAACATATTTTGAAAAAAAAAACTGGACTTCTGGATTAAAAGATTTTTCTCTCAAACATTCTCTAATCAATAAAGAAATTCTTAGATAACTGGGAAAGAATTTTTGTCAAAAATATGAAATATCGCTATGCAAGCGGAGATCATCTGAAAAGCAGTGTTAGACGAAGTGACGCCTGTTTCCGGAAGCGGCGAGGAAACTCAGGCGTCGAAAATCTCCTCAATCACCGTGAATCAGGTTACGAGTAAGATATCAACGACTTTTAGGCGATGACACAGCTGATATACAAAGAATCAAAGGCTCTAGCACAAATATTATTGAAATATTGATCGGAGAGAAAATAACATAAAGAATGAAGTTTTTACTTGATGTCTAGGATAGCAAACTCGCTAAAATTCATGGCGCCAGTTTGTTATTCATGTGCGAGGCGTGCGAAAATCACGTGGACAGAGTTTAGCTTATCCCATCTGGGCACGCATGACGAACTGATGTTAAAAACACTGCGATCAGTGTGGGAGGCCTTTTATAGCACCGTCATTATTTTGAAGTTATAAATAGCATTAGATTAATAGATTTTTTCTAGATATAGAATTTTTTGATGACACTCAATTTCAGCGTCGATACGAAAGTTGATTAGGTAGATCAAAGGTCATTCAGTTGGAAAAGAGAGGGATGGATATTCATGGGCGCTGGAGTACGCCCACATTTGTTCCAGTAAAGTAAACCTACCCAATCAATACACATCGAAACCGCAGCTGCTACAGATTTTTGCTCCTTTGCTTCCTCCTAGGCCTAAAATTGTCACTCCAAAACGATAAAGTGCAAAGCAGTAATCGAGTTTGAGCTAGATTTTGATGGTAAATTTAGAAAAAACACTTAAAGGGTACAATTAGTATGTCAAAATAAAAATAACTACTAACTAGTAAAAATTATAATTTTTATAAAATTCGGTGATATACACAGCGAATTTTAAAATATTCTAAACGATTTAAGGAAAAATTCCCGTTTACGGGTTGCCACCCAGCTACTCAGATCCCTAAAGGAAGGACGTGACTTTGATATTTATCGATCGATAATCTTACTGAATTTAGGAGAAATTTTTTTTAAAAAAATACTCTTGACCTAAAAACGCTTTGAAACTATAAGGCAGCCCCGTTTCTAACTAAAAAAAAGCTACTACCAGTCAGTCTGTATACTGGCGCTAACGCGACGGTACTGCTTACAAGCCGGATCCTACTGTAAGACAGGTATATGGCCCCGTTTCACTTGAGAACGCTGAAATGAGTATAGGGGATTCACCTGACAAGAGCGCGTGTGCCAGCGCCGTGATGGACCGTGATGAACTGTGATCTCGATCGATATAGCTGAACTGTGTGTCGTGTGCGTGCTCTGTGGCTGTGACAAAAGTCACGTAGGCACGCACTTGTCAGGTAAATCGCCTATGTATCGTTTGCTGCGCATGAATTGACTAACGGCGACCCGCAGCAAAATCTGAAGTATAAATGATTACGGTAAGAGCTGGAAGTACCCTGAGGCTGCTTCACTACTATAGAGTCCATCGCTCAATCCGAGCTCCACTGGAGTTCAAAGTTCAAGACAAAGCAAGTCGCTTGCATTAGGGCAAAAGTCAGTTACTTGGGTAAGGTAAAACGGATTAGCATAGGCCATGTCAGGTATCTTAAAAAACTCATGGATAGGCGTGCAAATAGGTTAAAAACCTAATAAATTCAGCTACTAGAATGTAATTTAGTAGAAGTGCACAAGATGGAGCCTTTTGCAATAATCTTTGTACAAACTAGAGAGGTACAAGTAATTTAATGGCAGCAAAGCGATGACCAGGGTACCGGATATTAGAAACAGAGCAAAGATTCCTCAACCAGAGCACGCGTTCCAGGTATCTATGACTCAGTAGGTCAAAGGCTAGGCTTTGACCTGCCTTAGTCACTCGATGTATAATTTAGTAGCCAATATCTCATTATTTCTGAACAGCAGACACCGAAAGCACATAAAATCTTACCATAAAGTGCTTTTTCTACAAAATTTGGGCTTAAAAACAAAACAAAAACTTTTGTACTTCGCTCTGAAACTTTTTTCTTCAAAAAAAGCTAAACTTTAAAATTTTTGGGACAGTAAGCTAATAGAGCAAGAAAAATTCCCTTTTTTAAGAGAAAATTTCACACATCGGTTGTTATAGAAGTGAAAATTCTGTATGAACTCACCAGAATAGCAAAGGTCGCAGCGATCGCGCAACTTTAATTTCCAGTAAAATGTGGTATCAAAAGTTCGGTCTCCCCTGAAGTATTTGGCTTCAGGTGTTCATAGCTTAGCAAAATATGTGCATTTATTTATTTACTTATTTATTGTTTGTTTATTTATTTTTATTCATTTATTCAACATGTGGTAGGCATGCCAAAAAGAAAAGAAAAAACACTGTCAGTAGTCGAGTATTTTCGAGACACTTACGAAATTTTGAAAGAATCAATAAAAATCAATAAAATCGATAATCACTTTAATTAATAAAGATTGATATGAACTGAAGTCGAGTGGGTCGGTGGACGGGCAACTAATTTACTTTCCTTTAACTATACAGGAGGTTTTTTTAGCAATTTTTTGCAAATTTTCCTTTTTCAGGAAAACGGCACCATTTAAATCAACAGCAGCGTTTTGGCGACTCTTACCGTAATCCTGCGAAGGGAGAATTCTGGAAATTCTACTATTCTGCGGCAGAAAATATGGTAAAAACATTATAAGCCACTCCTCAGCAGTGCTTTTGTTTAGGGCACAACTAGTACAGCACCATCCATAGAAATTTAAAAATTAAAAACAATTTCTCAAAAAGTTGGATTATTTTCTATGATCCTAGGAGAAAAAGAGAGAGAAAGACAGATAGACAGAGAGAGAACGAGAGAGAGGGAGAGAGAGAGAAATCCCACCTCATTCAATAAAATTTTTGACGAAGATCTCTGAGGAAGGTACCCGAAGAGGGACAGAACTTTTGGGACAGGCCCATCCTCTATATATCGGGACGTTATGTACTTAAATCTTAAACATAAGCAAGATTTCTTATGGGAAACACAAATTTCTACGCTGCGGTAGTCCTAACGGCAGCCGACGAAAATGCGCTCCTAGCTAAGCTCCGCCCACTACCTTCCAGTTCGTGCAAAAGGAGGAAACCTCTTTTCAATCTGCATTATTAAGGGGTTTTTAGGAAAAATCGCAGTTTTCAGCGTAATGTAACTTATTCAAGGATTACAAGCAGTAAAATGAGAGTCTAGAAGTGCTACCTAGACATCAAGAGCTTGTTGACGTGGGAGGAGCTAATGAGTAGTCTTTGAACTGCCACTGATGAGGTTATCGCCGTGTTTATAAGGTCCTCTGGGGGCTGGTGTACACGAGAATGTTCAGTGTCTTTGAAAATACATAGAGCTAAGCAGTTCTGACAGTGATTTCTGGTGGATAGCATGTGAAAGTTTCTAAGTTTCTAATCTTGTTTTGCTGCAAGAGGTAAGAACTTTGATAGCTAAGGAAAATTGTTTTCGAAGGTCCGAGCAACTGTGAGAATTCACAGAAATTAGCGGAATAAGGTGAAATGGCAAAGCAAGACTAACCTAAACGAATTACAAGAAAAAATAATCCTTGAGATCTAGCAGAATAATAAATACCTCACAAGAGCCAGTACTGCCGGCAAAAATATACGAAGTAATAAAGACCAAACAAAAAATTTTGTGGAAAAACAAAAATAGGGTCGCTACGAGTGTAGATCCAAATTGCGAAAAATAGCAAGGAGAAACCTGGAGAAAGGTCTCGAAAATACGCTAGGATGTCATCGCCACGATGATCTTTTGCCCTTGCTCCACCCTTTCCCCTTTTCTGTGTAAGGGGGCGGAGCCGAACAGTACTCAATCGTTGTCTAGCAGCTCGCAAAGAGCGGCTCTACTCTGCGTCCTTAATAAATAATTACTGAATCACTGATTATTATTGTGTCACAAAGGTGTCTTATCCCAATGTCTTCCGCACTCGCACATAGAAATGCTCAAAACTCAAAAAACGGAAAGAAATCAAAGATACAGAAGCTGATGAAAATTGAAAGATGGGAACGACGTTCTGAAATCTTAAGAAAACGAGGATAAGCGGAAACAAGGAGTTGTAGAAATCGTTCTTCATGATAGGCCTCTGTAAAAAGGTGCATTAAACGTCAGCGAACAAGGAATTTTTTTTCAATTGGAAAGTTCATTAACAGAATGCCTAAGACACGAATATGCCTATTTTACACAAACCTCTTCCCAACCGAAAATTGAAAAGGCAAAAAAAAAAACACTGGAATTAGAATGTTCTAGAGATGCGAACAGAGACTTTCCTCCGAACAGAATGAGCCACGTATTGAACAACAGGAAGGATAGAGAGGATGAAAGAAGGAGGAAAAGAGGGTGAAAAGAACAAGAGTGTTTTGAAAGTGGCCCAGAGGCCAGAGAAAAAATTGAAAAAGGGGTGAATTTTTGTAAAAATAATTTTAATTATTGATTAAAAATACGGATTTTTATTTTTAAAAATTTTAAAAGATTTTTTGAAGAATTTTAAATCGATTTTTCCTTGGCACCGCCCCCAGCCCCGCCCACTTTTTGTCTGAGGGAGTCGCCTCCACCCTCCGAAAAAATTTTCTGCGACCGCCCCGCCACTGGTGCCCAAACTGATAAAAACTAGGTTGATTATCGCCGCTTTAGCCAGTTTGGACATGTGCGGGTGCCTGGTCCTGCCTACTTGAGTGGTCTTAGTTCGCGAAAAAGAGTATATATGAAGCACACAGAAGTAGGAAGAGGGATGAAAGCGAAGAAGGACGGAGGCAGGAAGGAAAAGCTAGAGGAAGACGGAGCGAAAACAAATACGAAGGAAAATGAAAAGAGAGGAAAAGGTGGGGTAAAAGAGAAGAAGGGAAGAAAAAAGAGAGGAAGAAAGAAGAGAAGAGACCTAAACGTAAAAAAGAGAGAACAGAGAGGGAAAAGAGAAGAAAATTAAAGAGGCGAATAATGAACAGGGCAATGAAGAAAAAAGAGAGAAGAGCAGAGATATAACGAGAGAAAAAGAGAAGTGGAACTAATGAGACGAAGAAGGGGAGGCGGAGGAAAGCAGGACGAAAGGAACAGAAGAAGGCAGAAGAAGAAAAACAGGGAAAAACCAAGACAGAGGCTGTGAAGAGAGGAATGAGATGTTGAATTCGTTTTTGAGCACTAAGCCAAACAATTTTGAAAAAAATTAAATTCTTACTATATTTAAGGTAGAAGAATATTTACTTGCCACCCTATTATTGTAATTCTTTATCATGAAAGATGAAGATAAAGAACGTCCTATTCTGGCTGTTAAAATTCATGTGTCATCCTGGTTTTGAGCATCGAATCCATCTCTGCCGTAGTACTTGTCTAAATAAGTCAAATTAACTGAAGTTCATGCAGTTTTCGCACACTTTGCACACCAAAACGGCTCGCAGAAGAAGCTTTAGAGCTTATATGTACATATAAAGTACGTGGAGTATGATTGGATTTGCAAAAAAAGTTAGAAAAAAGCTTAGATTATACATAGGAGGCGGGCAAAATGTCTATAAAAATAGGCACAAAAAGAATAATCGGCGTTTTTGCGACGCAAGAAAAACAATCAGGGAAGTAATAGGATTTACTCGAGTCTCAGTAATAAGCCTAGAAGCTTTAACATAGCCAATAATAGATGTTGCGGATACGGCGAAAATGATTTGAGGGAATCGTTATTAGTTCCTGTGGCTTTTTCGCAGCAAACATTTCTTTTCTCAGAAGCAGATCGTACCTCCCACTATATGAATTTGCTTGGCTTTTTGATCAAGTTCCTTTCTAGGAATCTTTACCGCCATGAAATCGTTTAAGCTCTAACGTAGAAAAAACAAATACTCGCGA
>KN554054.1:0-11696 GCA_000797555.1 Oesophagostomum dentatum
GTTGGCAGGAGAGTTAAAAATACTTCCCGAGCAAAACGCGAACATTCAAACAGTCTACACACCGAAATTGCCCACCCTTCCATCTCGCTGCTCATGTGAAATTTTCTTCCTCATCTAGCCACTCCCGCCTCCCTTTTCAAACTCAGAGATATCCGGATTTGGGGGAATTTGAAATATTTGAAGAAATGAGAATATCTTAGCAGCTTTGAAAAAAAATGTGGATTTTAGAGCATCTCATCATCTTCAGCATATTCAAAAATTACCTTTCGAAGAGAAAAAAAACATGCGATTTCCAGCGTGGATGCTTCAACAGATTTGGACGTGAGTAGCTGTCCGACCTGAAAACCATAGCTTTTCCGCCAGCGTCTTGGATAATACATATTTCACGGTAGAATGCTAAATTATCATACCATACAACTGATTTTTTGAAATAAATGTGGTATATTGAATTTCACTTTTCACAACTAAAACCATTTAGAACGTTTTGCTGAAGTAAACAAAAACCAGCGGATCAGCCACGAGAATATACTCGAGTTGACAAGTCGGTGCAAGCGTGCAGTTGCGGACCAAGGGGTATATCTTGGAAACGGAACATGTTTTTGGAGACTTGCACATCCACGGAGTATCTTCCTGTATATTTCGTATAGCTGGCAAAGTTTCGGTGCTGAAAGACGGTGTTGGGCTGAGCTAGAACCCCTTTCCGCAGCTGCACACCTCGCGCAAACTGCACCGACTGGTCAACTGCACTATACCAGACAGAACTTCGATATGAAAAGACATTCATCACTAACGCGGATTTTATTTGATAAAGTCCTTACCGTTGAGACCACCATGTAGCGTTTGAAAACATCCCTAATCTGACGAAATCTGCCTGAGCCAAGCAAATTGTGTTACTGTAAGCGGGATCCACAGTTCAACTGCCACTGCATTTTTTCTCAGAAACCTTTGTAATGCCTTGGGAACAGGCGAAACGCAAGGTTTTCTGACAAAAATTCTGTCTGCTCCGTTAATTTCTAATTTAAACACAAAAGAGAAGGCAGGTGCGAGTAATTATTACCATGGGTGGAAGTAACGAGTGGTATTGCCAACCCTTACCTTAGCAGTGAAGGGCTGTTTCCATCTGTGTAAATGATCAAAGATAAAAAAATATACTGGAATGAAGGTGGAACTGCAGTTTTCTAAGTGAACCCATTTAATTCCATCGCTGTGGAACAGTTCAGAGGAATTCCAGTGCTCAGAAAATACTGTTCGTCTCTCGAAATGAATGCGATGAACCCGAAGTTGCTAAAACGCGGTAAAAAGCGAAACAGGGAAAAGACAAAAATCTTCGAGTTTAGCTGCAGGATCCAAAAAGAATGCACAAAAAAGATTCCTATTATCCAGCGGAGTTTCATTAGAATAATTCCTTATATTTTTACTAGCGCGCATCGTAGCAAGCTCCAATCGCTTTTCCCGAACACTGGCGCGAATATAGAATTTTCAAAGTCAGGATGCTGGCGATTTCTCCACTTCTTTAGTTTTCTACATTTCGATCAGTTTTTTCTTCTTTCAGTTTTCTCCATTCCTTCAGTTTTCTCCACTTCGTTCAGTTTCCTCTTCGTTCAGTTTCCTCCACTTCCTTCTATTACAGCTTTTGGTTGCAAAAGCTGTTTGAAACTAATGCCATCCATTCATGAATACAAATGTAAGTTGATGGTCATAAAAGACGTCAGTTCTTCCCACTCTTTTGCTTCGAGTTTGATGTTTACGTTGTACGAGTTTGTAATTCAGCAAATTCGCAAGTAAGCAAATTATAAGCAACAATCCCAACGCTTTCAAGTATTGGCACTACTTCACCTTGGGAGTGAGAGTATCCGACACGCTTTTGCCCTGCAATACATTAAGCGCTCATACAAAAGTAGTTTACTGTCAATGGGGCGGGTCCCGCGGCCGAGATTGCTTCGCGCGGCAAGGGTGCGACATCGCGAGATCCGCCCCATTGACAGTAAAAAGTCACGCACCCGCGGCCGGCCCTCTGTAGTGCATCGTTGTTTCTTAACCGGCATTTTGTTAATGGGAACAGTCAGTGCAGAACAATTTATTCATAAGAACTGACACTATCGGCATATTTTAGGCTTAAGATCCACTCATTATGGAATGCTCCTAATAATAAAGTAAGAACTAAAAGAACCAAATCACGTAAGTAGGAGAGGGGAAGCTCATCTGGAAGAGTAAGATAGCCGATAAATAGTGATATCTATGGAGACGTGCAAGTATACACCTGAAACCCTGGACCTGGACCTCCAGCGATTCTGTTTGCTGGTCGAGAGACAGAAGTGAAACCAGACATAGGTTCAGAAAAACAAGAAGGTTAATTTGCCCAGTCGAGTTTCGCAATATGCCCAGTGATGCGAGAGATCCGTCAAATTAGCCTTAAAATATCCTTAGTTGTAGGTCCAGCTGACACAGTGTTTCTAACAAGTTTCTTCACGTTTTCCTTGCATTCTCGATTTCTTTTCTTCGCTTTCTTCTAATATGCTAACTTAGAGGATTCAGTTGATTTTTTGGACTCATTCTCGGAAGAAGTGAAAAACTATTGAGCGTAAGTTCTGTACAATGGTAATTTTAGACCAGGTCGCTAACCACCTCCGGAAACCGCGTGCGATGGTTATGGAAGAAGAGGGGGAAGAAGAAGAAGATTTGTGAAGATGATGCATTTCTTGAGGACGTTCAAGCTCAAACTATATATCATATTATACATCGTTTCACTATGTCCGGATTTTTGTAACGTATTTCTTCGGTTCGCTCCATGTTGTTCTCTTTTTTCTTCATTTCGTTGATTTTAACCTCGTCTGTCAAGGATGGTGTGTTGGTTGTGCAACCGCACAAGCTGTCACCAGGTGGTCTTTTTCTTCACAGAAAAGGAATTCGCACTCATGATCAGCACTAATTCGGCGGTCCTGTGAGGATCCATGGTAACTCTGGCAATCAGTTCGAGCCTCATGGCCAAACCAAAGCGCACACCTGTATTTAACTCGCTATAAGGAACCACTTGCTTACGGAAGAATTCCTCCAAAGTCTTCTGCTTAGCCTTAGTGGCGCTGATCACGAGTGCAAATTCCTTGCCTGTTTTTTCTTCGATGGTTGTCCAGCTTTCCACATCAATAGGTTGTGCGTGTCTCGATGGAGAAAAAATAAATACAACGTGAAACAAAACTGAGTAAAACATCCTTTTCATATTACACTGTAGTGCTCAGCCTTCCTCCCCCATCCGCCCTCAGCAAATATTGCACTCTGTTTTATCCTCATGTTTGATATTTTCTCAGAATACTCCAGGATTCCGTTCTGGTCATATTATGTAGTGTCGAATGCTCGGACATCTGCTACCAGATAAAGAACTAATCCTGTATTCTTTCGTTTATTTTCCATCCTTTTATGAGAAGACAGGATATCCCATCGCGCATTCGGCTTCTCATAGGTAGGGTAAAAAATTTATTGCTTCAAACTTCCAAAGAACAACGCTAGAGAAGGAATATGAAAAATTCTGAAGTTAGCCGCAAATCTTTAGCCGGAGTTCTTAGGTATTTTTCTATTTTCCGAAGGAGTTTCGTTAGAATAATTCATTATATTTTCAATGTCGCATATCGTAGCCTGCTCCAATCGCAGTTCGTTTGCGCTTTGGCGCGAATGTCAAAGTTTCAAAACGTTGACGTCGGCAAACTTACTGCACGACTGGCTCCTGCGCTTTCATTTCTTCTGCAAAAGCGCAGAAGCAAAGCTTCAGCCGTCAAGTTCCGATTACTTTGCCGCCCTGTCGCGGCATCAAAACTTAACTATGAGATTTGCGCCAACAGTGGTTCGATTCATCCAGTTGGATTTGGAGATTATGTCGGAACTCGTGTGGATGGGTATTTTTTGACACTGGAGAGGAATGGGGTCGAAAGTATGCGGTTATTTTGCATTCAAGTCCTTCTACAGCATTATAAGTTACTACAAGGAATACCAGTTGAGCTGCGCTGATATTTTGTTGTGACATATTTCGATACTTCTAGCTTGCATTTTTATACATAAAATATATTTGCTGGAATTATTCCATTGATTTCACACCGCATGTTTGTTACATCTGTAGATGTCGTGTTTAGTGCATTCTTCAGATTCCTGGTCCCCTTTGGATTACGTTGAACCAAAATGATAATACTTTTAGGCATTTCTGTTCTCTTGAAGGAGTCTCACACTCCTGTAATCCATGTGGAAATGGCCCAGAATATGGGGAAAGGTGATTGGACTTATTGAATTTTTGAAGTATTTTCTGCAAGGCCCCGCCATAGCATTAACTGATTGTAAGAGTAATGAGCATTTTGCGGTAGCTGTTCTTACTTACCTGCTGTTTCGAGGAATCCGTCATGCACTGAATGCTGTATTTTCGAATGTCCCAGACTGCTTTGCTATGTCAGCCTTATGCAAGGCTTAGCTTACCGAGAAGAACATTGATGTCAAAGTTAGCAAAATTGGTTCAGGAAAGCGTTCTTGTGTCCGCACGCTTCCGGCGGAAATACAAGTTTAGTCATTTCTGGTTTGCATTGATGAGGTGCTAGCGCGACCCGTAGATTGGGCGTACATGGGCTCAGAGTGCGCCAAGCACTGTACTGTCTTCTCAAGTAGTCTGCGGACACATACGGCGGACATGTTGGGAAGCGTTGCATGACGATGGTTATGCCTGACGGTAGATCGGTTGTAGGCCCCGCCTACTTTGTGTGTCCGCAGACTATCTGAGGAGACAGCACATCGTGTAAAGGCCTTTTCGGAGTGCCGCAGCGTTTTGACGCCGCAGCAAAGGAGAAGGGCCGTTCCTGCAGATTTTACAAAAAAAATCTGGAATAGTGAGGTAGGAATCTAATATCAATCTGAAGCAGAACCTCTATTTCTTAATACTGCGTATTTGAATGGCTGTCTACCAAGCGGTCAGATATGGGTCGGTCAAGTTTACCTGTCATGGGCGCTGCCACTGTAATGTTGCTCAAAATGTTGCTCAAAATCAGCATCTTCCTCATCTAATCGTGCAGCGGTTTCGTATCGACAATTATCAGGGGACACGGTATACTACTTCTTTTCACCTCTCGTAGAGCATAAGGATCGGCAGGTAGACCACTGGGTTCGTGTGGAGCTGGGAATCGACACAAGCGGCTCGTGCTCTTCTTCGCTCGCGCACGCAACTTCTCCCCAGGAATCAGCTGCAACCCACTGCCTCACCGCTTCTCTGGAAGTGGTGCAGGAACGCGCTCTTCAATTCTGCGCAGCTGGCTGCAACTTCTCCTCACCAGTCAGCTACAAGCGGCTACATCCATCGCTGCTTTGGACGCTTGTAGTTGAAGCGGCTACTTGTAGTCGTATTAATACAAGCGCTTGTGCTCTTCTTTCCTCGTTCAAGGCAGTTGCCATGCCCCCTCCACAACGAAAAAGACGGTCAGTGCATTTTTAAGGCCTTTTCAAAGTGCAGTAACGTTTTGAGTCCGCGGCAAAGGTGAAAAGTGGTTGGGATTTGACGGTTGAAGTTTTGCTGCCCTCCATAGTTCAGAAACAATGCCAGTTCTGCTAAGTACAATAGCTTAAATAAGATAAAAATAAGTTAAAAATAAGTTAAATAAAAGCCGCGCTGGAGGCAGTGCGACAAAACACTACCCGGACCAGTATTTTTGCCTCCAGTGCCGCGGTAGCCGCAAATCGCGTCTACGGTCACTAAAAACCTGAGTATTTCTTCTGTTTCGGCTCGTCGTTGTGCAATTCCTACACCTAAAGGCTAAGAAGATACTTCTGGAGACGAATAGAACCAAGCGCCTGACATTCCAGCTACTTCACCTATATGTCGCGGCGTCATTATACTGTGGAACTCTGAAAAGGCCTTAAAGCACCGATCAGAGTCAGCTCGTCCAAAGAGCTGCAATGTTGAAGGACACAGCGCAGCTAAGCAGCGCGAGCTCACCGATGCCACGCCCACCACTTGCCGCCACGAGCGAGCTCGCCGAGCTCGCCAACTCTGATCGGGGCTTAGCACGGTCGATTTTTCAACATTCGGCAATCTTTTAAGAGAGAAGTGTAATATGATGCGCGCTCGAAGAATACAGGTGTTATTCTTCGGAAAAAGAGTAATGCTTGAATCTTTTCTTATCGTCGCCTCAGTTTTATCACTGGTCGTCCTTTCGTTACATTTATATTTATCCCATAAGTTGACTATGAGGTTATTGAGTGGTTTTCACAGTTGCATTAAAATCTGACAAAACTGCTTTCCGCGGTCGATCACAGAGGTTGCGATAGGGTATGACTGACGATGTAAAGGCACATTTATGCGTTTGCTATGTCTTCAGTTTATCCCAGTAAAAGAGCAAACTCTGCTCTTCTAAACGCGTTTATCATTGGAAGATACTATACGAGATCACCGTACTGAAGAAACCACTAGAGCATAGCTTATAGTTCTAAATCAGTTTATACAGAGACAGTCCATGACATCCGTGATTGTTGCAGTACTTTCCCGCCACAGAGCCCACTTTTATTGTCCAGCTTTGTCCTCGGAATAGAAAAAAAAACAGATCAAATCATGCCGTAACACGAGGCTCTGTATGGTCAGCGCTCGTCAAAACAAAGTAAATGAAGTTTTAGCTTTCCACAGACGATCTCTAGCAGCGATCAATAACACCTTGTTCGATCCTCGATTTTTTGAACTTTGAAAACATGAATGATCGGACTTAAGCCCCATAACAGTATTTCGACAACTGAAATTCGTTCGAAGCTCTGCAGCGCCGCAGTTTGGGCATTTGCATGCAGTAGTTCTACCGGGTGCACATCTGTGCTTTCGAAAAAGGCGAATTTTTCTCTAAGGATTCTTTCACAATGAGCTGGAATTTGAGAAGAAGCAGATTTCTTGGCTCATTCCTCTCCTTCCCCTCTTCTCCCTCTCTCGTTTGCTTATTTTTACCTCCACTCTGCCGAACACAAGAACTCTGCAATTTTATAGGTTCGTCATTGAAGAGATCGACAAGAAATGCATTAAAGAAACAAGAAAATGCTGAGACGCAAATACCCATAAGTGTAAAAAGAACGAATCAACTATGTCTCGAATGTTGACTCTTGGTTTGACAGTTGAGAAAGTCGTCATACTTGAATCTTCGTGACAGCTTGAGGCAGTTTACATACAAATTACAATTCAAATACAAGCAGTAAGCGGTAGGTAGCTTTTAGAAAAGAGATACAGCACAAGAAGATTCTCGCGCGAGGGGCGTTTGTTGACTTGGTAGTTTTAGGCCGAGAGATGGCCAATAACCTGTGAGCAAATGTCACACCCCTTGTGCGTAGAATCTTGAAAAAAAAGGTAGCCTTGAAGTGCAGCTGAACAAATTAGCGGAGTGTCTGCCACAAACGTTCACCAAATTCCATAGCATAGTAACATTTGAACAGCCTGATGCATTAAAAATTGATCCCGAAGAGAAAAACAGAGAAAAATGAATCGCTGGGACCTGTGAGCTAAAGCAATCACAACAGTAACAGTGAAAGTACTTGAAGACGGTCACTTTTCGATAGAGTTCGTAGTTTTGCGACTGGGTTTTGGGCTTCGTCCTGCCCTCATCAGAGTCGCTTTCGTTTTCGATTCCGTACCTGGAATCCGCGGTGGAGTGCGTGCGGGCACCACCTTCGGTGGCGTCGCCGTTACGCTTTTTGGTATCGACGACTTCGCTGGAGCTGTGGATTTTGTCTAAAATAGGGACAGTTGCCTCCGTATTGAAAAACAAGATAGGAATACGGTAAAATATGTAAACTATGTAAGCTATCTACCTCTCTCGTCGTCCTAGAAGGTGCCGACCGAGTGGCAGCCCTTTGTGCGCTGGCTAGCGGAGGATCCTTTAGCATTGGCTTTACCACCGATTTTGGTTTTTCTACCGTCTAAACTTTCTTTTTCTCGCAGCACAAAAAACTAAAAGTTATCTTCCTCCTCGGGAAATAGTAAGAAATAACCTTAGTAGGTGACGGCCCGGGCCCGGGAAGTTCCAAAGCTCTTCCTCGATCGACATTCATAATCGTGTGTGTTCCTTGTCGCTCCAGTTTACCCTAAAAATTACGGCTGATCCAACGTGCAACCATGCAAAAAGTGTGCGTATTGATCACCTTACTACTGGTGTCTCTTTTGCCTACCTCTTCAGTCTCTATTGCCTTCTTTTTCATCGGTGACTTCCTCGCCTCTGTAGGTCGTGGAGGTTTTGTTCGAGGAGATTCAGCTCGAGCGGATGAGCTCTACAATGCATTTTTTCCATGAAAAGAACGAATTCGTTGTACAGTGTAATTTCTGGTTAATCCAAAGTACTTACGCTGGTTGATTCCTTGAGCTGTTCTTGCCCTTCCTGAGTAGATGACTGTCGTTCAGGAACCGTAGGAGCTGCTCGTTTCTCATGCGATGTGGATCGAGATTCAGGCTTTCGTTCCTTCGACGCTTGCCTGGATGCCGATGGTTGCCTGATCTTCGTGGTTGAAGCTGTCTCTGAAATCATATATGTTTGCAGTCGAGTTAGAACTTACTCATGGAATATCGTTTGTGAAACAACGCCATAGAATTGAAAAATATGTCTGAAATCGCAGTCTGCTCAACGTCAAAACCTCATTAGCCCTTTTTCCGCGGACGATAACCTTACAAGAGGTACTGTTCATTTCTTCGATAAGAACATCCACAGGAATTGGGCTGAACATCGCGCAGTTGTGCAGTTACGTATCAGAGCTGTTACAAAGTTATCAACAGGAGTTTGAGGAGCAAGCGAGTTTCACCTGGATTGTTGGACAATATTCAATGCAAACAACTCTCCCTTGTTAGTAAAACGATCGAAGATTGCGGTTAAATCGTTTACAAAAGCTGCATAACTTACCTGAACTTTTGCTATCTCTAGATTCAACAGATCGTGGGCCGGGCTCTTCTTTTCGTTCGCGTTTTCTCTCCACAGAAGTTTCCTTCGCAGAATCTTCGCTAGGATGATCTGCTTTTTGAGCTTCATCCTCTGCGGACGAGATCGTCTGTTGTATTGTTGATAGCGGTCTTCCCCTAGACAACAATACCAGATTTGAAATAACTAGGATTATGCGAGTTATTTTATGTACTTTGTACCTCTCTATCGATCGCGACCTTTCCAGTGGTGGAACTTCGTATGAAAACTGCACACCGGCTGATGCAGATCGCTTGTAACTTCGGTTGTGGCTGGAGAACCGCGGTGGAGGCGCCTTCGGCTGTCGAAGCTCCACGAAGAGTCCAGCTGGAAAACAAAAGCTTGCTGATTATCCCAACCTCTGAGCTCTAGGTGGTTCAAACCTTCTTGTATTCGCAGTTGCTGTCGTTCGGATAACAAATGCCAGGCGTCGGCTTTCACTACCGATGCGGCATAGTGTAGAAGATGCTTATCGACTAGTTCGTATATCCGCCGTACCAGGGAGCAAAATCTCTGAACAAGTTTGTGAGGGACTTTCGAAACAAATTTCCTGGAGTTACAAATAAAGGAATATTTACTGGGCTATACTCATCCAGAGGGATATTCAACGGTCGATTCGTAGTTGGTGGGGCGCTCTTGATTTCTTCTATGAGGCAGTCCAAACCCTTGAATGTCTTGATGGCTACGTCTGCCGAAAGGGAGTGTACCACGGACGGGAATAGCCCCTCCAGCACTCCTAGGTTCAGAGCTAGACCCTGAAAGGGGAAAATATCAAAATTACTTCATGAGGAGCTCACTAACACTTTTGTGAAAATCTTCATTTCTTTGATGATTCACGTCGTATCCAAAGAACCATTAGCTAACCATAGTTCTAACCATGGATATTCCATATCTTACCCAGACATCGTGCTAATACTTAGGCCGTCGTTGAACGACGACGTGGTGCATTGGACGCCTATCGATCGGTCGCCGCCGAACGATCAATATACGCCCAACGTAGCCCATTGTCGCCGACGACGATGGAATAGAGTTCACGTATAACAGACTTCGGCTGTCAACTTATAGCTTAATTTCTAATGGAACATAAGCACTGTTCTATTCACAAAAAGAAACAGCTCAAAATCAGTTGTGACTGACTGGTCATATATAGGTGAATGGATAAGCTCATTTTTTTGTGGGAAAGTTTTTCCCTCGCTAAATTTGTATATCTTTGTCTAACTGAAGGCGGTTGAACCTGACATACCTTTCCCTGCTGCTGGAATGACCGGCTTGTTACAACGAGATGAAATGAGTGAACAAGGAATTGCATGGCGACCTCTAGCACGTCATCTACCAGTAACAAAACTGCTAGTGCTGATTCTGACTTCGAGCGAGGCAAGGCGATCTGGAAGCGATTCATTCCAGAGCGAAAACGAGAAGCTTTACGGGAAGCCCTAATGTTTTAGTACTATTTCTAAATTGACAAAGCTACTAGTACCTGTAATCGTTCGCATCCCAATATTGTGTCTATTAAAGTTTCGTCATCTAAGTGCTGTATTACAGCTTCGTAGCACTCTCGCTGCCATCTTTCGTTCAGATGTCCAAACACACGGCCTTTCCATATCCTGGCGAAATGATGTGCTTGCCATGCCAATGCCTGAAAAATATGAGTTTTCCAGAAATTCGTTGCTTTGAACTCGGGGTTAACTAAGCAACATACAAAGAAAAACTGTCTCAGTTCATGTGGAGATAAAATAGCAGGTTAAGAGCAAATACACTTTTAAAAGCCATAGCTTTTGTCACCTCCACAGAATGACTGGCGAAAGGCATCGTCCACCCACCTCAGTGCCCAAAATTTGCCAGTACCAAAGCCACCCTTCCAGGGGAGCTGCCGATCAGGCTCGATATCTGATCCGCTCACTGCCGCCCCTTGTCTCTCTGGCGCACAATCGATATGACCTACCTCTCATAGCCGTACAACAGTGATAAAAAGCTTGATTTTGTAGGGAACTTGGATAAATTTAGACAAATTTCGAGATCTGAGAATATTCCAACCCTAACGGAGCTTAGCAGTACCCTCAACATGCTTTTAAAGTAGATAAAGAAGCAGTTTTCCCTCTGATCTACTGATATAACAGCTCGTCCACTACAAAAGTTCCGCGCCCTTTTAAACGATTCTGAGGGAATTTTTTGGAAAACAAATAGTACTGTTGAACTAAGCTCGTTGAGCCTATCAGATAAGATATGAACCATAAGGAAAGGAGATCTTGCAAATTTTGCTTGAACGCTGCCTTTAAGACTTTGGCCCGAAGTAATTCAGAGCATAAGTGATTCAAGAGATGTGTTCAAGGTGGGTTTCTTGACTGCTGGGCATTTCGACTTGTGTGCAGACCCCAAAGCGATTCTTTAAGCGGGAGATGCCTATTATCTATTATCTGTTCAAAAATTTTGTTTATTGAATATGCGCCAAAGTATGGATGAGAATTCCATTCCTCTGCACCTCCCATACTCTCCTTTTCTCTGACGTGAAGAGGCGAAGTGGGCAGGGTCGGTCAGCCGTCCGATTCGCGAACGTGAACAAGTGGAGTGGGCGGGGCCAGGCACTCGTCGCAACGCCACATGCGTCCAAACTGATCGAAATTAAGCTCGCTGTAGCTGTTTTAAGCAATTTGCACAAGTGCAGCGTTCCGTCGGGTGTCCGGAGTAGCTCATGTTGCCTAACTGCTCCAAAGTATATAATTCCCCTCCAGTTCAAATGCCATCATTTTATTTTACTTTCGC
>KN554069.1:0-11671 GCA_000797555.1 Oesophagostomum dentatum
AGTTAGAGTGTTGGCCTGATAGAGCATTCCAAGCCAAATGAGGCAGTTACGTTTCTATCAATTTCTAATGCTGCCACATTTTCTTGCTCCGAGGGTTTGATTTGCTCTCCATTCTTGTGCTTATGAAAGCTGCGCCTTTCCTAGTTTTCATAAACAGAGAAACATCAGCCGCAGAAGTGATACGGGCAGTTTTATAGCTTTAAAATGGTGTGTAAAACTTTAGGAATTTCTCGAGAAGTACCCGAACCGGAAGCGCCAAAAATACCGCATGGATTATGGGACAGTCCAATGCAGTAGCTACTGTTTGGCCTTCAACATTACATCTATTAGCACTTATTATAAGGCAGCCACAAGCACAAGTCTCGTCAATACGAGCTAAACTCCGAGAGGTTACTATTTGCTTAGATAAATAGACTGGCTTTTTCCCCATTTATTTATTCTTTACGTTTCATTGCCCTTGCAGTGTGAGAAGTGTAGAATGTTTAGGACATTCATCTATGATGTAGGATGATCCAAGAGATACTGGGGGAGATCTGGTATTAAGAGGGGCTCACAAGAAGATTGACCTGAGAGGATCATGCGTAAGCAAAGAAACACCCTCAAATTACATTTTTTTCAAAGATGAACTTTCGTAGACAGGCTTTGAAAGAAGGCCTCTAACGTCATTTTTCATCTCATTTTCAATGGTTATCATATAAAACCCTTTGAGTTTGTAAGTGTAGCTCATTCATTTGAGCTGACATATCATAGCTCCGGATGATCTGTGAGTTAATCCTAGCTCTCGACACATACTCATGATTGCCAGCCAGTCACGCGACGATATCCCTCCTTCAAAAGAGCTCAGAGTCGGGTCATATTTAGCTAATTCACGTCATCTTGTTGATATAATGATGCTAGAGCTGAGTCAAAGACCTAGTTATTAGGTAGCACTTTGTCAAAGTTCACTTTCAGGATTCAGATGTTGGAAAAAATCACTTCACTAAGCTTCCTGCTGAATCAGCTCCGTGATTTCTTCAGTTCGTGGGTTGTTGTACGATTTCCTACTTTTGCGCCGTCTTAAACTATTACTAGTTTCGGTGGAATCACCTAGTTTTTCTAAAATGATAGGTTTATCTATGATTTAGTAGCAGTCTTTGATAATGTGACGTAGAAGACTGGTCCAAGTAAATAACTGAATAAATAAATAGTTTATTCCGGCTGCAATTGCATATTCATTTCAGGTAGAGAGAGCTAAGAATACACTCTATACCTGCAAATGATAAATAATCCAATGTAGTTGTTTCTATTTTAGTAAAAACTTTGAGATCTGAAAGGAACTGAGATTTTAGACTTTCTTTTGTTCTTCAGTAAAAGTGGGGAATCTTTCATCTTTGCTCATTGCTCACTTCGAAAAAGTGTTGCCTCACCAATGATGTGTTTATAACACTTTCGATTTTTTGGAAACTTATTTGTTATTGATTTCGTTAGCTGCGCACAAAAGGGAGTTAGCTTAATGAACACTACCAAACTGGAGAACATTTAAGACATCAGAGTGGGACAACGGGGAAGTGGATGTTTAAAAGTGCTATAGCCTGAAGGTCGGTTTATTATGCGAAGTTTGTCAAAGACTGGGATGGCACGATTGAGGTAGAATTATTTCTGCAATTACGGCGCCCACTGGTAAGCATAAATTTGGATGTGCCACCTCCCATTTGGTGATCTCATTTGGAAAAGGTCTGCAGATTTGAGGTCGCAACCATCATTATTTCCAGTGGGAGGAGGAATTCATTGATTTCCTCTCAATGTAGTAGTCTTTTAAGGCCAAAATCTAGACTTCCTTCATTTTTATGGAATTTGATTCTAATCAAATCCTAGACAATTTTCTAATGAAACTATTTTACACTTTCTCCACGCTTTCCTTGCTTTTTTGCATAAGGGCTGGCTAAAGGTGTTTCTTCTAAATATTTTCTTCATTTATAGAGGTGTGTTGTGCTTCTATATGAAGAAAACATGAGCTTTTATATATGAGATACAGAGCTAAGTTAGATGAAGACAATTATTAATTTAGTAGAGATGTTGAAGACTATAGTCAAATCAGTGCAGGTAGGATTTGCGAAAAAAGATTTGGTTCAGGAGTCATGATTTTTGCAGTACTAATTTCGGTGGCTGCACGTGCAAAGGAAATGAGCCTTCTCGAGGTCCCTTTTTTCATACCCTTTTATGAGTACTTCCTATGGATATTGAAGAATTAAGTGCACTATCGTGTCAAAAGGAGATAGTCTCCGGCAGCTGATAATAATCCATGCTCTTGTCCTGCACTCTTCCTTATTCGATCTATTCATGTCGTATATGTAGTTTCATGAAATGGAAACCTGAGGTAGGACAAATCTTCTTCGATTGTTGTTCATGTGCTTATAGCGAACAGAACTGCATTTGTTCTTGCACTCCACATTTGCAAAGGAAACTTTTTAGCGCCGACGTTATGTAAAAAAACTGATCTGCTCTGCTCATTCCCTACTATCCTTTTCGGTAATCCTCAGACCAGGACTCTACAACGACTGGAATGTCACACTGCCATCGCCTACGTCTATGTCTGAGCTTTGACGAACGTAGGAGGAAGGGCAGCATGTACACCGTCTGCATTTTGATCGGAAGTCCACACATAATCGTAACATAGAAAACACTTGGAGAGGATAGCAAGTGTGATGAAGGAGGGCATTCGAACAAATTTAATGTGCCAGAAGACCACTTACTGTTAGATATCCTTCTTCACGTTCTCTTGTTCAGTAAGATATTGGGTCTGCTCGGCGAGCTGGTGCGAGTCTTTCCGAACAGTATTGGAAAAGGATCTTATATGGTGACCTAAATTTCAGCCCAGACTCCTATCAACGGTAAAGAAATCTCCAAAAATTACTCACGGCAGTATAAAGCTTTCGAGTAAGATAGGATAGCAGGAAATGCTATGTCATAGGTGGTCCTCACGCTTCATTTCGACAATATTTTCCTCTCTGCTATTTCCTGTTGAAGAAGTAGACTATCTCCTTAGCTTTGCCTTAACCCCAGCTTGAATGCATGTAGAATTTATCTTAAAACCCTATCGAATCTTTGCCGAAGATTCAGTATCTCCATTTATTGCTAATATTTAAACAAGTCAGTTTAAAAAAATGGCTAAAGCAGCATAGAAGAGAGGGAGCTTAGTTAATGTGGCATCGGTGCTGTTATTCAGTTACGGTATATATTGGGGTGATTGGAATGCTTCAATGGCATTTTGAAACGTAAATTTCAATGCTTTTAGCATTGCTTTGTGTGCTTCTGTGGCCATATCGTTACAGTTGTTTATGTATACACTTTAATGCCGTCGATACTTCACTTTCATCTGTCCTGCGTTTTAACACATGCCTAAATTTAGATATAGACAGGAAATCTATTTACGTCATTCTGTATTATGAGTTTAAATCTGGCCGTGGACCTGTTGCTGTAACTCGTAGCACTAACCACCCTTTTGGTGTTGGTCCTATTTCTCTCATAGTATGTTTGGCCAACTAGCGGTGGACTGATGTTCTGCAGAGTTACGAGAAAGACAAATGTTGAAGACCAACCGAAGATGGGATGCTCATCGATTTCCATTGTTGGTCATTACAACCTCGTGCTACCTGGAGGATCCTACAGTTATTACGGACACCTACTGCCAAGACATAGAAGAAATATGCAGGAAATTGCAACGACTTTTGCTTAGATGGTCAGTCGAGGGGCGCCTATGCCTTTACATGACAACGCCAGGCTCCATGTGCGAATTCCAACTCGGCGAAAATTGCCACACAGCTTGAAATTAAGATGCAGATCTTGCGCCTTTCAACTGTTATTTTTTGAAGGGTGGAGAGTTTTCTCTATGACGTCTTGTTCCGAAGTAGCGTAAGCCGCCGTTGACGAATTCATCACCTATCGTCCGCCGACCTTTTATGGATCGAGTTTTTGTCCCTTTTGATGGAGACACTGTATGAAAAGCAGTGGCGATTATTTCAATGATCAAGACTGCAGTTCAATTTTTCCAGCTGCTCTATTAAAAAAATCTCACCACATCGTTAAAATTTTCCGAACAACGTAATAGAAGGCTATGTATTAAATGTTCATCTATTACTACTCTATAGTAAGGTTGTTTTGAGCAATTTTTAAACAGTAATGCCCGCGCCGTGCGGTGATGGAGTTCATTTATGTCAGCGCCATAGCTTGCAACAGATTTTCGTTTCATACTACATTCAGAACCCAAAGGGCCACTTACAAGATAATCCTCTATGGTGATGACGTCACAGTACGAAACGAGCACGATTTGCGTCCTCGAACACTGAAACGCTCCATCCATGGGAAAGGAATTCACTGCACATAGGGCAATCTTGTTTGCTGTTTCTGGCTTTTGGTTAGAAACAAAAATCAGCACAGAGCAGCATGAATCTTTTAATTACAGCTATGCAAGAAAAAAGGAAAATTCCGTACAAAAGCATAGTTGCTCAATTATCTCTATGCGAGCGCGCTCGTAACACATTGAAGAGCTAAGTAGACTATTATGAAGGTGTATTTTCTTCACAAAAAAGCGTCAAGTGCATTGATTCTTGTAACTACGTTGTTCTGCAGTGTAGAAACTTTCTGCGAGATAGAGAACTCCGACACAATTTTTTGACACGGAATCTGGGCATCTCGGATTCGTTTTAACTAGCAGGAGAAATTTCGTGAATCACCCCTATTCAGGGGATTATTGAAAGCACTGCAGTAGCCCTTAGCTGTGAAGACAAGTTAGGTGGCCGTCTAGATATAGAATTTTCGAAATATTCTGTATTTAGACGGCTACCTAACTTTTATTCCCAGTTAGTTCCTTCAGACGTTTTGCTGGCATGAAAGCAACTGTTAGAAAGTTTAGTCCCTGTACCTTCAATAAGGAAAACTTAGATCACTAATTCCCAAAAGTCAGCAGTGACATCTCCACAGACGTTTACTTAGCTGCACCTGTTCAGGGGTTTATGCCCTCTTCGGTGCAACATTATCCAGCATGCCAATGATGGGATGATGCTAAGGTAATTACTCCGTCACGGTACTAATAAATAATTCCTACTGTTTAGATAAAACGATAATTTGGGCTATGAGATGACCTAAAATTTATGTGGAATGATGTCACTGTAACCTGCAAATTCGATGAATAGGAGCTGCTGATTGATGGATGATTTGGCCGCAGTGTAAACTGTATCAATCACTGATGAAGCTTAGAAACCCGTATAGGTGTGGTCGAACTCTATAAGACGCGCGTGTTTCATGGTCACAGAGGTCTATGCAGTGAAATTTGCGACTTTCAAGATTTTTTTTACTAATCCGCACCGTAGACTATTTGGTGAAAGATCAGCTATTTATTTATGTTCTATAACACGTGTGAAATCACTTCCTCTTTCTCATTCCGTTATTTACCTTGTAACGTTACTTCTGTGTGATAGTGTTGTTTCGTATGCTTACTTAAAGTAAGATAACCAAAATTACAGGTTGCTACGTTTTTGACCGTTGTGAAGACCTAGATGCTAATGTGCGGATGATGTCATGCGAACCTCTTCAGCAGGGAATGTATCAAAAAGTCGGAATGTTTGAATCACGTTCTTGAGAGCAACGAATATAATTACAAGCATGTTCTGATACAATAAAAGGTCCAATCCGATCATCAATGGGAATCTGAAATGATCATTTTCATGTGGTAGGAACTTCACGAAGCATTGTAATAAATCACAGAAGTTATTGGGATTAGTGGTTTTGCAAGCAACGAAGTTAAAAAGACAATAAGGTAAACTTATCTGAGGTTTGCGATTCGGTCGGTTCACCAGCTGAAGTACTCAGGAAGAGCTAAAAGAAAATTTTCCAGAAAGTAATACAATGCATTTCATATATAGTATTTCACTTTTACTATTACACATTATTTTATCAATAAGATTATATATTTTAATCACCTACTTATAAATGAGCACAGTTGACGACAATTAACCCGAGCAACTAAGAACTAATTCCCACAGTATTATCCCAGTTTTTAAGAAAAAAAAAAACAAGAATTAAATAGGTAATACCAAGATTCAGTTCTCCTTACTGTTCTCTGACATAATATATTTTCACACATCTCGTCGCAATAAAAGAAAGAGCGGAAGAGATAGAAGAGAGAGCGATGAAGGGAAGGAGGGAAAGAAAGGAAAGGAAACATGAAAGACGAGATGGATAGAAAGCTCAAAGCAGACAAGCAGAATCATTATCTTCATCATTTTATGCCAATATTAAGACAACAGTTTAATTATACCGTGTCTTCGGGGACTTTCCCATCACCCTCTTATCCTGCTGGCATGTCGGCATCAATTTTTTTTTCGAGCAAGCTTGTCAACGGGACATCATGCAAAATGCATTAGTCTCTTATGTTACCTTCTATATCGATTCATTTATCTATGCGCTGTTCTATTTATCTATCCTTTAAGAAGTATAAACATGCAGAATACGATGTCCAACGGTATGCCATTTTAACCATTATATTACGTTTATTATTATTATATATTCATCGAGTTGTTTTATTCACTTTTCCTCTTTCCGCCTTAGTTGTTTTTTTTTTCGAGAAAGTAGGGTAGTCTAAAATTTAAACGTTTTAGAAATGAGCTTTGTTTATTTTGTTGTGCGCGTTTTTAAATTCCATTTCGTGTTTTGCTATATTTAACTGCAAACTAATAAAGTGTTTAATTATGTAAGCTTGAATACACCAACGCCAAAAGTCTCGCATCATGGCATTCATAACGATCTACGACCAGAAGATCCTATTTCGTTTTAAAACTTCATTTTCGGCCTAAATTATTCTGTAAGTCATGCTTCCATATCTTTGATTACTGTTCTCTCTTGTTATTCCACTAAAAACGCAATTTTCTCGAACTCCCTGGAATCCTGGAACGATGAACTCCACTAATCTGCAAGGAAGCAGCTTTGCATTGCAATTATGCAATTATATTTTTCAATGGCATTCTTTACCAGGTGGTTAGAATTCCAGGTACCAGGTAGACATTTTTTAGTGGAGGCACTTTCTTCTTCAGTCTGGGCCACCCCCACGACAGCTTCTTTATTAGTAAGTAACATGGACAATCAAACTGAATTCTTCGTACAATTTGTTGGTCGTTTTAGCTGCATCTTCATGCTGACGTCCTGCGGAGTGGTAGGCATAAAGTTGCTCATTAAAGCTCAACTTCGAAAAGGACACGGTCCAATCAATGCTGGCCCGCGTGGACCGTACGACAAAGCTTTGGCAGACTTCCTGAAGAATTACACCTACTTCAACTGGCACCGTTGGACTTTTAAGTATTTGGAAGAAAGAAAAGCGAAGGCGACGAATGCAGTCGATTTGGAGTGGAAAGTTAACGGTGGAAAGCTACTGGTCGCCAAGAGGAAAGCCAACTCTGCGCAAATGAAGTACAGTCTATACGTTGTACCAGTGCAAAACAGACTTAATAAATTAAAAAATATTTTGCTACCTCTCATAGGCAAAATATTTCAGCTGTACTAAGCTAAAGGACGATCCATAGAAGGCATTCTTGAGTAGTTTATCTTTTCGCATAACAAATCCTGATTCAACAAAAAGCCTAGCTGCAAATGTTCTTCTATTTGGGCTATTAGCAAGTGCAAAAAGAAGGATTAACGAAAGTTCTCCTAAATTACGTAGCGATGAGGTAAGCTCTACTTAAGCTAGGCCAATTCTTCCCTTTGTATTGACAAGAATAGCAAGGAATTAGCAATGCTGCTCAATAAGGAGAGAATCATTGATGAAACGCGTGTGAGTCAAGGAAGAAATTCCAAAAATTTAAGTCGTTCAGCTCGGAGAAAGTGTCTGCAGTCTTACCTTTGATGATGAGTGAGCTACTGGGAACTTCTTGCGAAGTGTAAGCGATCTACTCTTTGCAGCAACTCTCTTTCATAGGGTTTTTCATTATGGATGAGTAGGTTTGAATAGATACAGTCGATCAACCTGGTATTAATAAATTTGTGTTACTACTTACAAGTTAATCCACATAGATAATTCAAAAAATGAAGATATTTGAGATAGGTGCCCCTCGATTCCTTATCTATAGAAATTTTTCCTTACTAAAGTCCAGGTAACATAACACCTAAATATTGCTATTATGGACATCTGTAGTTCCAGGGTTATGCTTTAAGCGGAAGACACCATCTACCATGACGCACACAAGTCAGCATGAGTCAAACTAATCTCCTAAAATCTTTTGTTTGTACGTGGGTAAATCCGAAATCCAGACATGCCTAATATAAATAATCGCCATTTTCGACTCGCTCGCACCCGGATGTGCCAACTTTACGAGATGATCCACTTGGCATTCCAGTTAATCTTAAGAAGAGGAAGTGGGCACACTGTGCTGAAAGAGGATTCAACGGAAGAGTAAACTGTTCTTAGGATCAATTTTTGGCAAACACACGTATTCACGGCCTGAATCATGTCCTAAAAGCTGTATAAGCCGTGATACTGAGCCTATGCTAATGCTACTGGAACAACAAATGGTTATGGCACCCACTTCCTGATTTGGTTCGGAAGAGAGTTCTAATCACTCACTGTGATATAATCGGTGGGAGACTTTGGACTTGAGATTACCTTCGGATAGAACTATGTATAATAGCTGAAAGTGTTTCCTTAATAACGTGACGGTTTTGCTTGCACATTTGTTTAGATTCGCCATGAAACTCCCTGCTTAGGAAGAAAACCATAGGCACACAGAGAACAATTGGTCGTAGGCGGCGGCGTCCTGAATTATGGAATGCAAGGCCTTCCAAAAAATTGGCTTGCTAGAGTCTGGTCAAAGAGAAGCTGGAGATCAAACGGCGCTTGGCAAACGCGGAAAATGCTAGGATTTGAAGAGACCTGACGGGAGGGTTCGGGACGAACAGCCGCAGCTGTCAGTAGACGTTTTCTTTCCGAGGTTCCAGATTTCTCAATCAACTTCCTAAAGACTTGGTTTCATGGAAAGGCCTTGCAACTTAAGACGTCTAAGTAACAATAATTTATTCGAACTTCTCGGAATAGAAGATGTTGCCTGAGTGTTTTTACTTATGGTTTGCGGAATGGAAGTCCTTACATGTTTGAGAATTATACGTAGGTGTTTATTGTATTATCTAGAAATGTTTTTTTTCTACTAATGTCTTAAATTCTTAAAACATCCTGCAGTTAAGCTACTTTCTTACCTTTCCCTTAGATAAAATCAGGTAATGTTTCTCTATACAATAGACTCTGAAGCAAGGCAAGTGAAATAGTTTTATTTCCTTTTTATTGCCCGTTTTATCTCCAGTCCTTCTAGTCCACTATTGTCATGTGTCTGAGATCTCAGTTTCTTCAAAATGTGGTAGTAGTGTTGTCCTCATTGTACTCTTATTGAAAACAAGCTCCTTTATTGTATAAAGGATGGTCATTTCAAGCCTACTAGGCAATTTTTGTGCTTTGTTGCAAGTTTGAGCTCATTCTTGATTCGTATTCCATTTAGACTGCTCACAGCGACCAATAAAACGAGCTTATAATTCTTCTGTTCACTCTGGACGAGTCATTTTGCGTTACAAAATGAATATTTTAGCGAAACACGTTTGATATGCTTATCAGATCGCGTTTTAGTTTAAAATTCTTGAAAGTCCCTCTATTCAAACAAAAATATTTTCAGCGAGCAGTGCCAAGGACTCGACGCGGCCAGGGGAAGTACAAGAGGATTTTTAGCTTACAAATGCGTTCTCCCACAAGTATATGTGTGTTATCCTGGATCCGTACCCACTTTGCCGCTGGTCTGCTAAGCAGAGTTTAAGGATCATCTCAGCTATGAAATAATAATGTGCATGGTGAAGTTTTGTTTACATGATGATGTCTGGAAATAATCTAGTTGATCCGGCAAAATGAGCATTAATTTGAAATCTGTGCAGATTCTTTAGAAATATCCATTAACTAATGAGCTGCGCAGATTTTGAGATAGAGATTTCTTGCAGGTGCCACAAATCAGCGGTAGGGTAAGGAGTGGTAAATGCATTATAGAAGAGGTCAAAGGACTTTGCTGATTTTCGGAAAGCTTTTGAATTTGAAGAGGCCTAATGGGAGGGTACAGGAAATTTCCCTGTAATAAAGGCATAGAAGAAGCCAAAAGGTAGCCCTCTTCTCCTTGCATTAGCTAGTTGTTAGCTTTAGTTTCTAGTAGCTTCTTTTTGTCACCATTGTGCTACTTACTACTTATCCTGTATGGATGGTCACGCAGAGCTTCAGGCGAGATTATAATCCCATTTCTGATCCAATTTTGTTTGCGTAAACAGAACCTAGGATTCAACTTTTAATAAATAAATGCATTGTACTCACGCAGCACCTTTCTAAGCGGATTTGTAAGGTCTTTAGAGGTTACGGTAGTTGACTCTCTCCGTCAGCAAAGTATTAAACTGTAGATTAAACACTGTTTCGTCACCTATAATGCGCTTTATCTAACTTCTACTAAGGAACACGTGGGAGAAGAAACAAGGAGAGTTCAGTGAACTAAGTTTTTCAGAAACCGCAGCAGCAACAATAATTATGCGACACCAAAACAAAAGCAACTACAACAAGCACACTTGTAACGGCAATCTTGCGACTACAGCAACAGCAACTATGCAACAACAGCTAACAGCAGAACGACTGCGACGCCGCAACAACGAGCACCGCATCTGCCGCAACAACGAGCACATCAACTACAACAACGACGAACATCCGCAGCAACAATCATAGGACATCGCCAGTTACCGCAACAAAGAGCACGAGAGTTGCAACGACAAGCAACTACAACAATACCATAACTTTAATGCTATCTTTTCTCAGATTGAAGAAATTCCTAAGAAAACACAAAGTTTTGGCATTGGTCAGCTTTATGCGATTTCCTGATTTTCCATGTTTGAATCTTGAAGTGTTTGATGCTTTGCGGGAATTCTCGAGAATAGTGCGCTTTTCCTCGTTTTCTGGAATCTGTGCTCTTTTTCACGATTCTATTGTAGTTCACCTTTTTTAACATCTCTGACTTTAGCCACTTCGAACAGTAACTATTTTACCCTTTCTTCGATGTAATCCAGACTATGCTAGTGTAATAAATTTCTTAAAAAAATTTTTTTTCAAGCAATAATATGAACTGTGACTTGGCTTCAAGGGCTGACATCAGGAATTCTAGTATGGTGCAAAAATATTGAACAACAATATCTTCTTCGCACTGCAAAATCGTCTAATAGAGGGCACTGGCCAAATTTTGATCCACTGCTTCTGGAACTTCATGAAAGCGTAACTATTGCTTATTTGGTGAACTGAACTGCGTCTTCTGACTTGCCATTGAGCAAGAAATGCGTTGCACCAGTAAGGACTTATTTTTAAAGATTATTGAAGAATGTCTCGAGCATTCCAACGAGGTTTGCATAAACTGCATTTTGCATCGTCTCGTCTGACTTTTCTTCTAAATTCTTGCGAAAATTTCCATGTGTGATGGTTATTTTTCAAGCTGCAATGTAGGAAAGCTGGACCGACTGTCCTCTTCCTTGAGGATTCTAAGGGAAATTTTTGGGGACATTACGCAGTAACATTGCTTTCACCTCTTTATTCGCCTTTTAGTAGCCTAAAACAAAGAGAAGTTGCTGATGTTTTGCAGGGTATCTAACT
>KN554100.1:2734-12906 GCA_000797555.1 Oesophagostomum dentatum
ACTGTAAGTTCATAAGACAATGTTTCAAAAATTGTATTATAGCTATATTGCACATGACAATGTAAACCAAACACAAGTTACCACAAAAAGGATGTTAGTGCCGTTCATAATGTTCTCACGTGAACACTTGACCACTGAAGAAATAGCCAGCAAGAAAAATTCCCTAGAAGTCTATTTTGTCGCGTAACACGGACTTTCTTCAGAGAAATACGGATGAATTTGTTACAAGGAAATTTATTATTACCGACGACCGTCGATCGCCCATAGCAGCGACCGACGACCACCGGTCGCTGCTAAGGGTGCCATACTACGAGCGTAGTATGTTCCCAGCCACTGCGATTGATTATTGACGAGTCTCCACAAAATCTTCTGCATTCTAGCAATTCAGTGCTGCCCCTTTTTCCTATTCATTTGGTTGAACTCTGCTTTTTTTAAGGCATACTTGCTCAGATGACTGCTTCGCACGACGATGGATCGCACAGCGATGCCGCGTAACTCACATTCATCGTGGCCCCCTCCTTTAGCATCGGATGGATGCCGGATCCGTTAAAGTATGAACAGACCTTTCGTCTAGTGAGTGAACAAGGTTTTAGGCCAAAGTTTTGAATGATGCCTTCTTCTCCTTAGGCGTGCTTTATCAGTACGGAAGTTATGGCGACCACATCACGGTTCTGACGCTTTGCGTGGGTGAGTGCTGCACTACTTTCTATACGGACTATTTCAAAAGGTTGTAGTTTTGAGCTATTCATAGTTTTCATACTAGAATGAAATTTTTGTGAAGGAAAGAAGGCGAATTTTAATGGACTGATGTTTGATTTGCTGACATTTTTGTACTTTGCTTATTCATTGGAATGGATTATTTTTCTGACATCTGTGCTTTCATCCGTGGTATCGAGTAGTTCGCTGTAGAAGGTGAATACTAGTGGATCTGTAGGGAGAAATTCACTATCTTTAAATCAACCAAATACTATGAAAATACTATGTTTGCTGAAAAAAAAACTCATTTTTACTATTATACAGTAAGTACCAGCATAAAATCTTACTGCAGTACGTTGTCTTGAATGTTGCTTTGTGCTAGCTACCATAGAACTTTCATCGTAAATCTCGTTCGTGATCAAATCAACCTGCATCTGCACGTACGAGTCTACACGATGAAATGAGGGATAAATTTGAAAAAAAAAGTATTCGCTACGCTGCCAAATTTTGGACCCTCAATGAGCATTTGGGCTTCTACTATGAAAAGAGGCGGTCCTCTTTCAGTGCGATATAATATTCTACATTTCTTAGCTTGCTTATATAAAAATCTTGAAGAGAACGGTTTAGTAAAGCTCTCACTTGCACGTACCATTTGGCATGCAGCCGTGTTTGACAATAGGCAGCACGTCACGCGGCGTTCCAAACTACGGATGTTGAATAATCCATTCCAAATGAATAAGCGAAGTACAAACGTGTCAACAAATCAAAAATAATTTTATTGGAAATGCATTTCCTTTGTTCACGACAGTTCCATCCTATCCTCCTGTTTCCGGTACGAAAAGCACTAGGAGTAGCTCACAAGTCGACATTTGAAATAGTCCGTAAAGAAAGTAGTGTAATAAAGTGTAGTGTAGTAAAAAGAAATTTTCCGCATACTCCTGTTTATGATGAGTATTATTTAACTGAAAATATATTTATGTACTACACTTGCGATTTTGTACTTATAAAGTTAAAAAGCAGCCAAATTACGCGAAGCATAAGCTTGAAACGACAGGTAAATATTAAACAGTTTTCGAACGTAGCACATTGGGCAGCATAACCATACTGTCTTTTTCCTAAAAAAAAGAAAGAAAGAAAGAAGAATGAAGAAAAAAACTTCTTCTTTTCGTCCTCAGCTGTGAACTGTCGAATCACAAAATCGCCTACCTGCACAAGACAGAGTATTACGAAGTTGACTGTAGGCATGACTAGGATCGCCTTCAGCTTCACTTTGAGCCGCCAAAACCGGGGAGAAGACAACCGTGCTGGCTGCCTTGAGCTGGGCAAATAATGCAGGACGGGAGAAGAGCGACATTTATACGGAAATTTCGCCATGCGTCAGTCATCCTTCTCGTAGTCTTGGAAACTTGGCCTTCCTTCATTGTGCACTTTAATCAAACTCGCTTTTGCTCTGCACAGCAAGATCAGACAGAGCTTAACGTCTCAAATAATCTAAAAGATTTGTTCCGAGGCGTTGATAAAAAATATATGCAACAAAGGCTAGAACTGCTAGAAAACCCGTTCTTTATAGAGAAGAAATTTTATTTTTGTTATTGGTGAGGGTGTGTTTCTCATATGCTTTTCACGTCCTCAAAATCCCAATCAAGTCACCTTGCAAACTACACATGTATCGCAGTGGTTTTGGCACCTAATCAGGAAAGCGTACTTTGTCGTAGTAGTGTTGAGCCTAACATGTGTTCACGCAATAACAGTTCTAAGCGCTGATTTCAAATATGCCCTGTATCTGTGCGAAACACTTCTTCTATGGAATTTAAGAACAGTTCTATACGTCCATCCGCCACTTTAAGTGAAGAAAAATGTAGGCCAACTGTAGTATCCTGGCAAATTTACGAGATTCTGCGTCTGGCAAGCCTGCCATCTCGTAAACCTACCGCGGTCAACTTCTCTAGCTCTTTACACCTCTCTAACAAATACTGCATTTTTCTTGGGTGTACGATCACTAATAGCTCCTCTGGAAGAATTTCGGCAGAATGAGAAACAAATTTAAATTCAGGATTCAATGACGCATTGAACTGTATGTATCTCATCTCGACAGAACACTTCGAGCAGTCATCACTCGTGAAACGGGTGTGCCCGGATAGATCAGAACAAGAAATTTCATAGCAATTTTTATCTAGGCGGCTTCGGAGAGTTTTGGGTGGGAACTCGCACTCCTATAGTCTCGTAAAAAGCGCGAGCAACTGTGGCAGCACAACTCGTTCGCAGGTCTTGTGATTTTTTGTTCAGAAAAGATTTTTCAAGTTCATGAAACGTTAACACATTTGAATAGAATGCCTCTGCCACTGAACCTGCTGGCCGAAACACTTTTATTCCCCTCCCCCTCATTTTCGGACCATTGAGTAGTATCTGTTTTCCGGATCGAGCAATACGTGGACAATGCAGACTTAAAAGGAGCCGTCTAAAATTTTTACTTTTAATTCGGAAATGCCAATTGCTTTTCTTTACTTCTTTAGAAATTTCTTTTTCAAAATGTTGCAGTCAGTTTTCTTCGGCCCCAACCGCAGGTGGCGCTGCCAACCTTTGTCCCTTCGCCTGAAAAATATTCTGCGAGCACCAGTGCCGTTAGCTATACCTGTGCTTTCATCACATAAATATAATTCAGATGAGGTGTTCTAGCCTTTGATAATTTTTGAGCATTCCAAATTTTCCAAATAATCAGCATCGTGCTGTGGTACAGTCTGAATCCATTTCCGTGATCGGTGAATGCATATGTTGGTTTCTTCAAGCCACTTTTTCAACTTTATATCGGATATCGGAATACTCTCGATATTACGTCACATATTCCTAGCCTTATCGACAAGTAAAGGTTAGATTTTTGTACCAGAAATTCGTGCTCGAGCATTTCAATACCGAGCTTTCTCTCGAGTGATACGCTTTTTTCGCATTTTAGATCGTTGGATTAATTTTCGGCTTGTTCGAAGAATAAGAAGTGAGATTATATCGGATAGGAGTCCTATCTGTTTGAAAAAAGAGTTTTTGGAAAATTGCTGCAGATAAATTCCGCAGGTGAATATGCCCCCACAGTACTCACGAAGTCTGGCACTCTTCAGCGACTACTGGCGATCATCGTCGATGTTGGTGTGACCGTCGAATGCAGTTTATCTTACTATTAGGCAATAAAAATTAAGGCATTAGTAGAGGTTATACGTGGCTTTTTCTTTTGAGGAAATGGAGACGAAGCTGAGAGAGGTAAGGAAGAATGCTCACAGATTTTGGCGGTAGTAGAATCGCATCGCGGCGCTGGGATGCTTGGGAATAGAGGCCGCTTTCTGAGCGTGAGCGCAGTAATAAAAGTGATGGGCGCAGGAGCGTACTTTTGCTTCCAAAAATTCTAACATTGCTAACGTGTGAAATCTCGCTTGATTCGTCGATAGATACGCATTCATTTTGCTCGTTACAACAAAAGGAAAATGTATGTTTAGGAGTGTGTAAAACTGTCCTATAACCTCACTTCTGAATGAAATCCACGAACGAGCACGTTCAGATCTCCACTCTTTGGTTGAAACTCAGGAAAAGTGCACAGATCTGTGATCTTTGGGCAGAACCTAGGGAAGGTATATTTAGATATGTAATCTCTCAAAGCGATATCCATTCAAGTCAACATTTGACAATTTAGGGATTCTGATGGAGAAAATTGTATAAAAATGCACGACGAGCAGCACAGTCACACAACAAGCAATGTTTGCCACTATCTACTTGGTAAGCTCGCCAGTTTCTTACATATTCTTCAAAAGATCCCCAGCTTTTTAGTGCTTGGTCGGAGTTATGCTCTCGTCTGCTAGTATTATCCTTCGACCAATATCCGAGGAGGATAAAAGGCGTACTGCACCACAATGTTACCACAACCTAGATGTGGATCGTCAGCAACTCTTTTTCTATATTCGCTATAGGACACATCGCGGAGATCTGGTAAGTTAGTCGACACAATGCAGACAACAGCCGTAAAGCTTTTATCAGGAGTGGGATTGTGACCTAGAGAGAGATGCATATCGGACCTTGAAAAATCAGCAGCAGCCTCCTGCTGACGTTCAAATAGTTCGTGTTTACAGGTATAGTATTTACGGGGAGACTAGTGGTACGATAAAATATACCACAAGTGACTGCTCTATATTATAGCGATAAAGCTTATCCAGAAGGTGGAGCTCGAAAATTCGTGGAACGCGTTAACTGGTTAGCATATACCCATCTGGTAAGTTTCTCTCATAAAAGGCGATGAGGAGTTTCTGGTGAAATTCAGCAGCTTTTTCTTTAGGAAATTTTACCTTCACTATCCACCCACTTCTCTTTCAGATTAAAGACAGTACCACATTTGGCTGTTATCTCGATACGAAGTCTGATGATGCCTTGCAGTACTCATATCGCTACACTGTTCTCTGTTACTTCAAATGAAGTTGTATATGTAAGACTTCTTCTTGCGTTAAGTCGCTAAATAAAAATGTGTTCTATCTCGTGTAGCAGCGTTCGAAAAGTTGAAGCTTACTGAAATATATCACGCACACATATAAGCCAGCAAAGCGGTGCAATATGTTGTGCGGTAGAGCTTGTTGAAGAATTTCTATAGAATGTCTGCAAGCGCCTACTAATACGAATATACGTATAGGGACGTGTCCACAGCGTGGCTTCCGCGCATATGGTCGCGAGGTTAGAAACTGTGAAAGGAAAAGGGGCTGGGGTGAGGCGCAGAAACCCAATGCGAGCAGCTCAGCTTCGCTGGCACGTATTCATTGCGGGCATTGGACGTTATGTGTTATATTTCATAGTTGCTGTGCTCACTACGAGGTGTTAGGGATCTGCGTAAAATCTGAAAATGATCGCCTTGAGCCACAACCAGAGACTAGGGCGTATCGCTGCTGATTTCAGCGGCTTTTGGGGAGAGTTGGGTAGTCGTCTAGAATTAAATTCTTAATTTTCCAAAAAAAATTTACCATGTCCTAATATCATCGTGACTGAATGAACTGCAAGCAGCGCACAAACCTACCACAATTTTCACGTACTTTAACATAAAATTACTTCGACATTCTCAAGTTTCAATCGTTGTTTAAGGTAATGTTCCGTCATAATCCCACAGCTGAGTTTCTTCAATTTCCCGTCTTGCATATTATTTATACCGCTTCATCGGATGTACGAAAATTTAAAGGCAGAGTGCGCTGAAATTTCCCATTATGAGGTTGTTATGATATGGAATATAAGAAGAAGACGTTCTTTGTAAGACAGTGACACTGATAGACGTCGTCTTCCTTTATTCCATACCAGGATCTTATAACTCAAAATTTTCGCACTCGTCATTAAAAGCAGCACCCACGCCCAGATTGCCTTCTGAGTTCTCGACGGATTCTGAAAGAGGAACTCAAAAAAAGGATTGAGGTTCAAATTTGTCGCCTCAAAAGCCATTCTTGATCAAGAAAATCGCTCCAAAAGTTTCGACTGCGATTTCGTGGACAAACTGTCCAACTAGTTTTTCACGTTAGTTAGAGCGCTATAACCCCTGAATATGAGTAGGATTGAAGATCTCTTCTTTTGTTGCGATTAAGGCGGTGGACGACTTCAATAGAAAGCGCACGGTGAAATAGAAAACTCATCCGCGAGATCGAGGACGAGTATTCTGGAGCGATTTTCTTGGCCAGGAATGGCTTTTTCGTCGGGAAATTTGAATCTCAACCATTTTCAAGTTTCTCTTTCAGAATCCATCGAAAACTCAGAAGGCGGCATATACTCCCAGGAGTAACGACACCATTAGTTCAGAAAAATAGCTATTTATAGCGGAAAATAGCAACTTATCGAAAAGTTCCCGCAGTTGCAACCTCCTTCTTTCAACGACACGGGAAGAGGTACACAGCGCCGCGGTCTATGGGAGGTATAAGAACATTTTTGGCATTGTCAGTTCACCTGATTTGGAGATCCACTGTAAACCATTCCCTTAGGGCAAGAGCGCAGTTCCTATTGAGTGTTAAAAAGCTACAAATTCTTCGTAGAATGTGACAGCTAGCGAACTTAAAAAACAGACAGCGGCAAACATCATTTATCGTGTAGCTTTCTGTTCGCTGCGCGTTTTTATACTGTTTCATCCGCAAGAACCTTTAAATTGTCACGACTACGATGGCCATCCACCTGCGGCATTCGAGATCTCCGCTTACTTTTTCTGCATTATGTTCGACCACTAGCACACTCAAAAATTAGAGATTGTGCTGCTAGTTCGTAGATTCTATTCGTGAAGTACAAGGGCAGTTCTACCATATTGTTCGCTGCGCCGTGCAAACTGAATGCAAAACTACCATAGCCGAGCAATGCTGATATTTCGGGAAGCAAAAGTACGTCCCCTGCGGACATCAATTTTAGTGTTTTCATTGTCAGAAAGCGGTTCTGTCCGCAGGTGATTCTGGCGCTGCTATGGCAATTCTATCGCAGCGCTACTCTTCGGTACCCGCGGTAAATGACCCTCTGGTAACCAAGACCCAAAATTTGTGAGTATTCCTTCCTTTTCGGCCTCTCTCCGGCTTCATTCAGGCCCCCCTAAGAACTACAACGGAAGTATTTTTCATGTCTACCAATGAACCACACCATTCCGAAAAACTTCAGAAAGTGGTCTGGACAATTCACGGGGAAAATCGAAATCTATGCATGTTCTCAGCGTCATATTCTCCGACCATGGTAAAGGGTTAAGGTTATATTATAGGACGGCAATAAAAGTTAGGTAATAATAGTTACTTAGTAAATTTTAAATGTTAAAAAAGCACTCGGAAAATCTGGCACCTCACCTAAATTACATTTACTGGGTGGAAGCATAGATACACCTGGAAGGTGAGTATATCACTGTAAAAAACAATTATTGTTCCATGATCCGAAAATAAGAAGGGTAATGCTTGAAGTGTTCTAGGAACGCTTCGTTCCAATGTTTATGCTACTGGGAGTGAGCCGTTTAAGCAGGACAATTCCATTAAAAAACATGCCAGAGGAGACTGTGACGTAATAAAAGGTCTATCTGTCTGACTATTAATTTTTCAAAATTTCTATATATAAGGCCAACCTGTGCGCTTTCATCCAACGGTAAAACCTCATGAAAGTCAGAGCGTGAAAGGGTCGATTCGACAGCACTCCTTTTTCTCAGGGGATTCCTTCGCTAATGACACACTACTAAGTTTTTGTATTTACTGAGGTCCAGCTTAAGGTAACGAACTCAACGACACACTGCGTGTAAATAAGCAAAAACGCCCGCATAGAGCACTGAAATGATGAGCTTTGCCTCCTTTCGCTACCGCTATTCATGCAACACCAAACAAGACCATAACATAAAACGATGGAAATGTTTAGAGTCTCCAAGACTACTAAAAGGATGACTAATGTACAGCCAAATCTCCACATAAATGTCGTTCCTCTACCGTGTTGCCTAGTTGCCTAGCCTAAGGCAGAAACTGCGGTCTGCAGCTCTCTTCCTTTCTTTTGGCGGTTCAAAGGAAAGCTGACGACAATCGCAAAAAATGCTTACAATCGCCTTCTTGGCATTCCTTGTTCAGGTAGGTAATCATATGAATTGGCAGTTCACTTCTGATTACGGAAAGGAACTACTTACGAAATCCGTGCAGTTTGTTTCACTATAGTACACCATGTTGCAGATAGGTCCTATCAAGCCGTGCTCTTTCATAAGAATGACCGGTGAGTTCACAGCTGCTGTGAAGTTCAACATCTCAGTGGAAAGCGAAGAGCTCTGCCTCGTGGTCTGCTTCGATGAGCTTGACTGCACGTTCGTCGAATACTCTGAGGTACCCTAAACCATCCTTAGAGAAGGAAACTGTGCTTTACTTGAACGACACCACCTAAAAGACGTTTTAGCACACCTGCACAGTTTTCGTAGACGGAAACAACAGCATGATGAGCAATGGATCATTGTTGAAGTTTGAGAGGGACGTGCCGAGACCAACCTGTGCCAGAAGCATTGAGTTTAGAATCCCAGTCGAATTCCAGCAGATTGCAGCGGACAAGACGGAGAATGTTACATGTTCTGGACTTCCCGCAGCTACTACTGTAATTTCCACTTTCCGCGACTCCAGTGGCTTTCGCTTCTATGCCAAAAACGGGGAGAACGTTGTCGATGGGAAAATCGAAGGGCGTCGTAGGTTAGATTTTGTTAGAATCTTCAGCAGTAGAAGATCTCTCGTCTTTGGTTGCTGCAAAAGAAAACTGTTCCTATCAAAGAAAAACAGTGGTTATTTGCAAAAATACCTTAGGTTCACTTTCGCACGGAATCCTCAGCCCCACTGTACCTCAGTTCCCGTCTTCACTACAGCAGGTATGTTCTAACAATACTCCTAAATCAGCTACCAAAGCTCAATAGCTTCAGAATAGTCGAGCGATCAAAATTACTTTCATGAGTTTTTTCAATGAGCACCTGCTGGCTACTACCCAATTAGATTTCGGATTTATCAATAAAAGTTAAGTAATTATGGAAAATCATCGACAAGATGAGCAGCTTCAGGACATCGTCGACTTTTCTTTGGAAGTGTCTACAACACAACTGGATACACCTTTATGGATGCCTACGCGTTCACGTCAAAATGTGCATGCGAGTCGGGAGCCTGTTGTGGAAATGATGAAATAAGAGAACACTACTTTCTGAACAAAACTTACATTTACATAGAAGAGTTCGTGGAGTCGCCTACTCCTCCGTCAGACGTCAATCAGACCTTCTTCATTGCAGATTTGCACCATTAAGGCAAGCGCACGAACTGGCCCTTATTGCGTTTTGTTTGCTTGTCATCCTGTGTAGCAGTACAATGTGTTGTCAAGCAGTACTACTTTACTGTTGCATAAATATTGGAGGTTTCGAACACATTCTACCCGTAGTGAGCTCAATAGCTGCGATAGGTAGAGAAATAGTTCTGCACAACCTTCACTTCCGACAGTGGAGAGGGGATAACTTTTACCATTAGCGCCGGTAAACGTGTACAAAAAATGCTATTATTGCTGCTGTTAAAGACAGTGTACTACCAAATTTTCATTGATGAGTTACAGTGGTAGAAATGTCGGCCTGTGCCTTTTTTACCTCCCTACCACAGTTAGAATCGCCATTCTGCTTCCTAAAAAAGGCATGTTTTTGCAGCCATTGTACAAGTTCATATACCAGGATGATATGCCAAAACTGAATGAATAAATTGCTATCGCTTCGTTCTGCTTTGTTATAACGTCTCTTGTTCATTCCTTCTCGTACATCGGTAGGGAAATTTCTCAAGTTTTCTCGAAAACTAGCAGGAGTTAGAGAGCGATACTAGGAGGGTAGGCCAGGTCTTCGGCCACATACCTACCATAATAACTCAACGACCCAAATTTAATTGTACACTGCCTTTAACATGAGTAAAAAGTGAGAGACAAAATATTAGGTCGTTGCAAAAGTCTTTGGACACTCAGAACATTTGTCTTTTTCC
>KN554107.1:1142-12203 GCA_000797555.1 Oesophagostomum dentatum
TAGTTTTGTGCTACTGAGATGCGACCGAAGCCAAGAGTCGCATCAAAACTGACCTTGGGTCGCATCAACTTAATTTGTGGAAAACGAAGTCAAACTTCTGTGATATTCCAAGCGTAGGTGGGGGAAGTCTTTTAGTTTTAGTCGCTGTATAAAGTTTCCTGAAATCTCACGGCTGAGAAGATTTGCTCTTCATTTTCTTACCCCTACTTTTCCTGAAATCTAGAAAACAGCGATGTTCGACCGTGTAGTATTCTTGGTATTAAGGATTTTCTAAGGCTTTGCTTAGTCTTCCTCATTTCCGTTCCTCATTTCTTCCCCGCTTTCAGTAAGTTAATCAAGTTTCTGTGCACCCTACTTTTCCCCATTTTTAAGGGAACCGCGCGCGTGCGTGGTGGGCCGTTTTCTAGTTAGTTTTGACGTTTTCTGGTTAGTTTTGACGGCATTTTCTGCACTCCGTGGCCTCAACCTTTTCGTGCTTCCCTGTTTCAAGGTTTTATTTCCCTCGCAGTAGGGGGTCGAAAGTCTCTGCTCAGAAGGGGGGAGGGGTCGCCTAGGAGGCAAGTTAGTCGCATCAGTACGCTTGACCCTGTTCCTGACACAAGTAGGTACTGAGGATATAGTCTAATCCTTCTTTTCTTATCCATCTTCTTATCTTCTCGCGCAAATTCTATCCTCTTTCGGTATTCCACATGTAATCACTCCTCGTAAAATCGGAATGTAATTTCTAGATTTCTTAAATGATATCGGATGAGTTTTTTGCTGAAGTATTTGCCTAAAGGTTCTCGTCCTTTAGTTTGCTAGTTTATTTGCTACACGATTCTTCCTAAAGAACATGAAAGTTCCATCTATCCTCCTTTCCCGGGGTGGAAGATATATGTCACTTCTATGTATATGCAACAATTGGACGCGGACATTTACTCTCAGAATATGTCACATCTTCTTTTACTTCAGCAACGTCTGTAGAACAATCTCTTATTTCAGTTGGTTTTTATTTTATTTACACCACACGCATCTGAAATCAGTCCAGCATTCTTTCATTCCTCATTGTCTTATGTGTATGTATTATGTTTTGTTCATAACATGCTAGTGCACCATACCCGCATCCAATAATAAATAAATAACCTCTTGAGTAATAGAGGAAAGTTTATCATCTAAACAGTAGATAAGTTTTGGATCTTATTTTGATGCATGCCAAAAAATGAGAAAGGTTCGGATTCCTACATATGCTATACATCCCAGACACTCCTAGAACGTGCTGATTCCTTGGATAGCCTCTTAGTTTCCTTCTCGAAGCAGATTATCGAGGAGTTCGAGAGAGTCACATGGCGCCCGAAAAGTTTTCATTCGCTAACTTTTCTATGTATGTAAAAATGATTTCTTTCCTATTGATAAACGTAGGGAATTTTTTTGGTTACTGGTAATGGTTATCTTTTCTGTTACGTACTATGTAGTGCCGTTGATTTTTCTTCTCCACAGAGTACTTTGAGAAGATTCCTCCGTAATTTTATTAAATATTGCTAATAAACTTGTTTGACTACATGTTATACAGATGCTATTAAAAAACTTACGTATTATCTGTGAGACAATACATGGCAAGCCTCCCCTCACCTCCTGATCCACAAGTCTCCAATGCACAGGCCATTGATGTGATATCTGATCGAGCTAGCTAATACAAAATCAGGATTTAGGCTTCTTCGCGAACGATACAGAAAAATTTGCCTACATTTACTTACGTTTGCGTAATTTGCAAGATTTGGACCGGTTGTGGAGGTATAGGTGACTGTAGTTGCACCAACATTAAGTGATTCATGGTCAATACTCATTAGTATGCTGTTCAGAATTGGCGATATATCGGCGGTGCCGCCTACCGAATCGAGGTAGTCGCTGAAACGATCGAAAATTGGACGAAGGAGCTCCATCTCATCAAGAACTGCACTTTTATCATGGACTGTTGTACCTGCATTCATGTCAACATTTCACCAATTTCTTCTTTCTTGATGTTCACACGACTACGCTTACCCTTCATGGAAATCAGGGTAAATGCTCAATGCGAATTTAGAGGTATATGTAAAAATTTTGCTTCTGATTTTTCTTGGTAGAACATTTAGCGAGGATCTGCTCTATAGCTTGAAATAGCATTAGCGTTAAAATTCTGGGCATTTTGGAGAAGGAGCGTTGTCATTTATGGATATCCTGCTAACGAAACTAAGGTAGAGAAGGCAGCAGAATTCGAAGCGAGAGGGAAGCATCAAAAAGGATCCACAGTTGAACGTTGTATAGCTTTCATTACTAAGAGATTCATACTTGTTCTTTCTCCAACTTTCTCCAAAGTGAGCAAGTTTTTGAGGCTACTGCATCCCTTTTCTTCATTCGGGCGATTAATGCTATCAAGTAATGTTCAGGTCTATTAGCTGGAGCTATATCCCAGTCAGGACATAACTAGTTCTTTCATTAAAATTGTATTCATCGAGAGACGTACAAAACTCACGGCATCAACTGTTCGAGGAAATTCACCAGATAATCGTTCATGTCTTACAACTTTGTGCCGTGGCTTTTGTGCAGTGCACGAGAAGCGTGGTGGAAAACCGTAAAGCCTTTTTCATAGTAAACGAGTTCACTGAGCTTGCAATGTTATAGGGATAGTCAAAAAGCTTTTTAGGTGCTTTTACAGCATTGGCGAGCTCAGTGATGCCACACACAACTTAAGGGGCTTAGGATTAGTTTGCAAGACTTCTTACACCAAAATCACTCCAACTTTCATTATTCGACGGCAGTTTATATCTGTATGGGAGAGGGTATGAAAGAATGTGGTGTAAAACGCATCAAAGTCGCCTGGTTTAGCGCTGTAGAATTAACCTTTGTGTACTTGCGTGAACTAGGACCTAACCGCTGGCTCTGACGCAAAATCAGAGAACATTTGATACTGTTGAGTGCAGGTGGGTACCTTGACTTTGTCATAGCTAATCTAGAGATGGCAATTTCTCTGGTTTGCGCAATTACACTGTCCACAACTTTGCACCGACTTTTCAGTCCCACTATTATAAACTGATGTCTTCGAATAAAACACTACTTTCGCTCAAACGGAAATAAATACAAATACAGAATAGAGACAGCCACTTTCTTCGGTTCCGGTGAAAATCATCCATCTACAAAACTTCATAATTAAATTAACATTCAGCCACTATAATAACCGGCTCGGATTGATAACATCGGGCCCTTTCTCAGTACTCGCTCGGCTATGTTTTCCTTCCATTATATCATTTTTTGGCCGGGGGGGGGGAAGCCGTCTTACGAATGTTCTCTTCTTTTGAGGAACGGACTGCCTTACCTAGGCTGTGTCTTTGTTGTCGTATGGAGATATTGGTTTATCATTGTCAATTCAATATGCACTAACATTCAATGCGTTCTTGGGGGCTGGTGTATTCTCTTTCGGCAGCATATGCGGAAAACAACAGTATAGTTTTTCTTGGATTCAGTTCTGAACTTAGTTTACGCTAGCATGACAAGAAAAACGACAAAAGTAATACAATTTCGAGAAAAATATGGACGAAAAAAAGCTGCCCGCACAAAGATGTGTGGATTAGCTTTCTCCGGGCTGCATTACACTGATTGGTATGTCAACGCCGTATCGCTTGCTCAGAAGACTGCAATACAGGTGCCGCACCCGCATGACATCAAGAAACGGGAAATTCCCAGTAAGTGACATGGAAAAGCCCACTTCGAAGAAGAGGGTACTGTTCTGGGTAAGTTCCTGGACCCTGGAATCCCCAAAAACGGCACCACTTGAACCCCGCATGAGAAATACATGTTGTAAAGGCTCCACATGAGGAATGTGCTGCAACATGTCGTCTATTACTAGTGACAACATGTCATCGTGAGTAGCTCATTCTCTTTTTGTGGGCTTTCTAGCGGCCTATCTAATGTACGGAACGAGGTAGAATGAGGTCTGCATGTTAATATAGCTATCAAATTTGAGGAGCGAGATTTCTCAGCTCTTCAACTTCCATAATTCTGAAGCATAAGCTAAGCTTTATAGTGTCAATATCAAGGCTCCTCAAGGCTGTAGTTCAGATACAGCGCTGAAACTTTCTAACTGCCCCGATAGTTAGTGCTTTAGAATCGTGGGAGGATTTTCGGATGTGGCTCTGACGGCTACCATTCTCTGCTCTTGCAGGGCTAAGGAATTCTACGTTGATACTAAATAGTGCACAGTTAAGCTTTTTCAGAGTACCGCAACGTACTGACGCCGCAGCGGAAGGGAAAAGTTGTTGAGGTTTAGTGGCTGAAGCTTTGTTGACCTCCATAATTCGGAAATAATGCTATTTCGGCCAAGAACAATAACTTAAATCAGATAATCTAGCAAGAATCGCGGAAACAAATTCTGCATATGATGGAGAAAGCCGCAGCTGCGGCAGTGCGAAAAATACCACCCGGACCATTTTGGCTGCCCGCTCGGCGGTAGCGGCAAATCGCGCCTACGGACTCCGAAAAACCTGAAGTACATCTTTTGTTTCGCCTCGCGATGGTATAATACTTTTGGAAACGAGTAGCACTAGGCAACGATATACCAGTTAGTTCCTCTATTTACCGCTGCGTCAAAATGCTGCGGCACTCTGAAAGGGCCTTTAGATCCATTTCGTAGTAACGCTTCATCTCCTGCCGTGGCAAGGGCAGAATCCCAGGAATGGCGATATTTCCGCCCCATCTCCGGCACCATTTGGATGCATGGCTCATTGCTGGCAAAAAGCACGGTAATATTCCAGCAGAGGCGCATTCGCCCGTTTGGGTTAGCGCATGTGCTACTTTCAGGACGGCCGTTGTGCGGCAATTTCCAGAGTGGTAAGCTATCTGAAGTTTCCATTTTAATCTCCTCATTCTTTTACTTAGTTTGAGTAATACTACCATGGATTTGTCTGTCTTTCTGTCTTAAACAGAAATATAACTCTTTGATTGTGCGTATGCTGCTTTAAAGGGTCTGAAAGAAACTAACTACGACGGCTGTGCAACCTTTTAAAGGAGTATCAGAAAGGTGATGCCTTTGTACTATACTATGTATGTGTTAAAATTCTGTACAAATCTAGCGTCTGGGACGCTTCTCCTTCTCACTATGTTTTTGTTTTATCAAAAAGACTCCCTTTGCCAAGAGCCACATGATACATAATAATTACAAAAATGCAACCGAAGCGAGTGCCCCCAAATATCTGAGGTCTGACGTTTGATGAGCTTCGATACTTGTTACTACTGTTACTAGCAAGGAGATAATAATTCTATAAACAACTGGAAGGCCTTTTTTCAGAAAAAAAAACAAAAAGTGCTGTTTTATAAGCAGGCTTTTGAAGCGACAAGCGGTAATGATCAACTCTTTTTTGCATAAATTTCGGAGCTCATTTTCAGTAGGAATGGGAAGCCTGTTAAAGATAAATCGAAACTGCTACGCATAACAAATAGACAGGCACTACTTCTCTGTTAAGTTTTTCTATAAGGGGTAATGAGCCTAACAGACTCGTGATTTTCTAGCTGAAGCAATGAAGCAGGCAGATCTAGAGCCCATCCACATCCAGCAAGAGGCGGTTTGCATATCTCCTCTGGAATACTTCCTTGAAGAGGAGCGCGACTTATAATTGTTCTGACTTCTGAGCGCGGACGTGGAGTATTTCGGAGAATCTTCTCGACTTTCTTGTATATGACTTTCACACAATTCCTTGGTCAGGAGCATGAGAAATATCATGAGCTTACCCGAGAAACGATGTCAAGTTCTACAATTTTAAGCCGCTCCCAGCGCCAGAGGCGATATATACACGGCTTCACTTTTCTAATATATATTCTACGTCACCGTAAGGTATAGACTTTGTTGAAAATTACCTCACTGAGCAGTTTCTGTTTTTTTAGTGTGTGCTCTATCATATGAAACTATAGAAACCCTACCTAAAGGCAATAAGGGTCGTTCCAGCGGGGGCAGTTTTACCAGTGTGATCGCATTGACCGTCCATTAAACCATTAGCACTTGTTTCAAGGGTGCAATTCCATTCCTGAATTTAGGGCCGTTAATTTTAAAATTTATTGCTAACGGAAACAACTGATGTTTGTGCTTTCTAGCTATTCTAGCATTAGTAACAGATCTTATTTCTCACCAGCTGTCTGATGTTCTTCCCATAAGGAAGGTTAGTGCTGGTGTTATCGTTTTTTTGCTGTTGCCTAGCTAGCATGGATCGTCGCTCGTTTACTATATTTAGCGTTTGTGTGGTAAACACTTCCGTAGCAGTTCCGCCTTCGCAGACCGTAGCCGCTGCAACAGCTATGCTAAGATGCGGTAATTTTTGAATAGTAGATAACTTATGAGAATTAAACGAGAAAAACTCACCACTGCAAAATGCGGGGAGTAGGGCGAGAACCTGAATAAGGGATAAGATTATGTAAGTAGGCTATAGATAGTGGTCGAGAAACGTACCAACAATCCCAGAAGCGATGATGTGCTCATTTTGCATGACAGTACTCTGATTGCGACCTTTTTATAGCAAATGATCCCAGTCTCTACGTGGCTTCGAAGTAATATTAAATTATTAAGCAGCAGCAGTCACGGGTATTTCATCTCCGACTTCCGAACAAAACAATTTTCAATTATTAAACAGCAGTCAATCGTCGGTGTTTCATCTTCGACCTCTAAACACTGCTGACAATAGACTGAAATGAATTTTACCTCTTATCTGTATCGCAGTTTTATTCCGGATTTGCTGAAACATTTGTGCAACAGGACGGTCATAATGAACTGCGTCGTAGTCTTTCTGGATTTCTCAAGGTAGTGTAAAGTTTATAAAGCATTGAACGCATTGGACTATCCTTTATTTTCTTACGGTAGTAGAATTTCAGATTGATTATCTTAAAAAGCCTGTAGATTTCGGAGCATAAACTACAAACCTGCGGTGATTTCCAACTGTTTACCGTAAGCATAGGTCTACAGTCTAACTAACCCTGTACGGTACTGCACATGAGCGCTATGCCGTAATAACACTTCTTCAATTCAATGTTGATCGGCGTGGTTGGAGAACCATCGTTTCATAAATGGCAACAGAAACAACAACTGTACGCTTTTATTCGTTCACAGTGAAGATCGTAGATGGGTTTGCTTAGCTTTGATGTAGATCTTACTTTTCGACTATGTTAGCAAGCTAACAGAATACTTTTGTGGCCATATTTATGAACGCGCTGAACGGTAATTTACTAAACCACTTTTTATTCCTGGATCAGTGTACCAAGGTTGATCAGTTTCCAAAAGGGCTGTGTAATTAAGAATCAAATAAGCATAGCTATGAAAGCCATTATATGCCTGAACTCCACTTTTTCCAGGTTCATTTGCGAAGCGGGAATGCTTGCCTATTTCAGGAAGCTCGAACGAATACGGCCACCAATGTGGCTTTCGCCCTACGCACCTTTATCTTACTCTAGTTTATTTATCTGCCTCTTTATTTCCTGCTCAAAATGGGTTTTCCCTCACAAGGGCCCCCCCTCCCCGCTTTCCCATAGAATTCGGGGTTATCTAACGATGCTGCAATGCGGTGACATTGCCACTACTACCAGCAGATTCCTAGCATAGAATAACCTGGGAACACAAGTTTGCATATGAAAAAAAGACAGTGAACTTCCTAATAATTTTTTCTCTCGTTCTCTAACAGTGTCAAAATCAGAAGACCATTTTAATAGGCCTCTAATTTTTACCTGGTTGAGAACAAATAACTTCCCAATACTATTCGGTGAGCCTCATCGTGTCGCACTACAACTCCTACTTAGTTAGAACTGTAATATATGCAGTGCGCAACTTCAGAGCCGATGGCGCCAACCTGCGACAAAATTCTAAAATTTGGAACTTTTAGTTGTTTTAGGCCTTACAATTCCGCCAGCCAAGTCCTATGCCGATTTCATTTCGAGCCGAGTCTAACTTCGCGAGTACCGACTAAAATTTGATAAGTTATAAAGCTTAAAGCATACTTTTGACCCCGTTCTAAAGCTACATATTGTATGCTGGGGATTTATTATGTGAAAATGATGAGGTATTTTTACTTCCAACACTAGCAGAGTGCTTGAGAAGTAAAATCACGTGTTACAGAGTTTACTCCGCAGCCTAGATCTAGATGACGACGCATACTCGGCGTAGCAACTTCCTCGACTTCCAAAAGCCTTTTGCTTTCAAAAGGCTTTTGTCCCACCAAGAAGAAATCCGTTCAGAGAATGACGCGATGCCTTCGATCTTGCTCACTTACGGTGATGGTAAGGTACTAGCACAAAAGCTTGCAGATTTTCTCTCCTTCCTTTGCAGACATAGTACGGAAGAAAATGCTATGCTCGAGGGAGCTGTTATGCGTAGGCTAGGTCCCAGAAATAGCACAGAGTGAATTCTATACCATGTGATTTTACTTTGCAAGCACGTCTTCCAACATTTTTAGTTAGAACATTTGCCACTTCAGCTTGGAAAATAGTTGTAACTCGAAGCTGTGAAAATTTTTATGGCATGAAACTGTGAAGTAGCTTGAAAAACATCGCCTAAGTGGAAATAATCCACCGAAAAAAGATCTTCTCTTTTGTTTCCCCTGCTGTCGACTTGCAAAAAACATTTTAAAAAGAGAACCCATTTCAGATAGCGCCGAAATGGTAGACCAGACGGACGGAAACCAACATTAAGGAGTTTTGAAACGATGGGAAGATATTCGTTTATCATGCTCAAGCATCTTTATTCTCCAAATAAATGAAATAAATCTACAAATAAAGAAGTTTCTAAAGTTGTTGGATTTTTTAGTATTAAAAAATGTTACTTTCTTCATATGCTCCTGTCTGATTCATGTTGTTTCTCATATGCATAATTCGATCGTGGATGAACAAGATGTTCCCGTTGGGCATGCCGTACATGTTCCACCAATCGTATATTGCGATGAGCCAATATTGTTTCTTCTGAAATAGCGCTACACAGGTACACGCTACACAAATAGCGCTACAAACCAGCTTGAAGTAGAGCATCTATCTGCGCAAAATTACTTTGGTTCATATCTGCACTCGGTTATATACATCCCAGTGTAACTACCAATGCAGCATCCTAGCCATCGAGTTGAAGCCCAACCCATCTGAACAGTCTCAGCAAGAACACCGGATATTATTTTGTTTTCATCTTATCAGAACGTAGCATGCCTAAAAAACGTAGCACAGTGTTCTTCCTAATGAATCGTTATGTTTTGAGCCCGGAGACAGTTGAGATAGTTCCAACGTTAACGTTAAGTAGCCGGCTGGCAAATTTTCTTCATTTTTTGTGCAATGATTATTTCACAGTTGCCATTGCGATTAGAAAACAAATGGTTACGCTTTACGTCTGCTGACTTCATCCCCGAAATAATCTTCGTAGCACCCTTTGCAAAACTACATTGTACATCTAGCTCGCATAAAATTCACATGCTTAGCTGGAACACATATCAGGGCCGATTGTAAAGTCCCGGGAGTTGCGAACTTTTAGCTAACCTGATCCACAGGATTGCAACAACCTCGCGAGATAGTTGCCAGCCTAGTTCATGAACATCGCTGCGAAATAATTGGCAGCGCTGCATGAGATCGCAGATGACGAAATTACGCAGAAATAGCGGGCTCGTTGATAAGGTGCACTGTCATGATCTCAGCCGAGTTTATGTACGTCGAGATCATTGACAGTCAATAAACTGCTCGGATGCGCTTGTGTCGCTCCATCCAGCGATGCTGCACCCCGTGAAAGAATAGCGGATCATATCACGCAGTTTGTGCTGAGTAGTGATGTTTTTTCGAAGAGCTCCTGCTTTGTTTCTATCTTTCACGTTTGGTGCTGTTAACATCCTTTTTATCTCAATATGATGCGCTGAATTCTTTCGTTATACCGCTAAAAAAGAAGTTTTTGTGTTTATATTCTCTTTGGCTTAGAAAATCTGTCAGTGGTGTTTACTTCAGCCTAACCGTTAGGCATCCATCGAAGTTGAGAAATTAACCGAAACGATTCCGTGAATTGTAAGTAACTTGGGAGTGGAAGATGCAAAGTTTTTGATTAAGGAATTTTTTTGCAATAGCACTTTCCTCGAAATGATAAATTATGCCGGCTGTAGCGATCGTTTCGCATCACACTTCACGCGAAAGTGTAAAATTAATCCTCTTTTAACGCGTTTGCTTTGAAACCATAGTCCTACAAAGTTTGCAAGGAAACGCACTATGGGTGGGTGTTAAGCTTGCAAAAAGAGACTACTTGGAGGCATAGATCTACAGACCTTTCGGGGTAGCCGCCTATAAGACCACTCAGCGCATTAACTATTTAGCCACAATCTACAGTCATTACCATAAAAATAGTTTACCCGCAACACATCGTGATCGAATAGCAATCGATCCGCATCGCCTTGCTCTGATGTCGCGAGATTCTTGCGAGAATATCACCAAGCTGCCAAAATGTAGGCGGCTTGGCTGTCACGACTGGCGACTTTACTACCGGCCAAGGGTTCCATCAAGAAATGTTGAAAAGATGGGTTCCAAAGGTTTCTAGTAATGCAATTCTAAAAGCAGCGGAAGATATCGTCTTAGCTTTCACTCCTAGTAAAGCCAGAATATGGAGAAGTCACTGCTTGTAAATGCACTGTGGAGTAGAGAAGTCGGTGCAAAATTGTGCAGTGCGTGATTGCACGAATCAGAGCACATCGGTTAGCCGTGGCGCAAGATCGATGACTAACTGATCTTGATGCTGAATGCCGTTGTTTCCACGCCCTGGAAAGTCTCATGCGACTTAGCGGATCAGATCACCCCTCTAGAAGATGTACAGGCAAGACCGAGATCTCCAAAATTTGGGCTGTGTATTGTGGAACTTTGTAGTGGGAAATATTGCAAACGTGTGTTTCAGTAAACCCCACTTGCAAAAATTCTGTCTTGCCGCAGTTTTGATAAGCGGTTGTATGCTAGATTAAAAGAGTATACCTCGATAAATATTATTTTTCCATAAAATTTTGGACCATGAAAATCAAAATAATCTGCTGAAAACTAGGAGCACTAACTATTGCTCCAAAATGGTGGTCTTTT
>KN554113.1:0-11367 GCA_000797555.1 Oesophagostomum dentatum
TTTTTATTTTGAAACTGCTCTAGAAAACTGAAAATTACAGGAACTAGGGGTGCGGAGCTATCTACTCTGGCCCATGTCCAAGGAAGAAAGTCTCGTACCCAAAACTATTATAGCTGTACAAAACGTTTAAAAAAGTCATGAAAATGAGGTACAGTTTACCAAAATGCGCAACTCACATCTGTGCATTAAATAAGAAGCAAAACAGGTTTTCTACCGAACTTCCTGGCAGCCAGGGATCAATGTGCCGTCAACGCGTCTGGCAGTCGTTTTTTCGCTCACCGTCCCCGAGGTCGCACCCGCTCCCTGCACCGGTCATTATCGATCCCGGTTCGCTATCCTTGTTCCCGTACTCCGAACTTTAGTCCATCTTTGCAGATTAAACACCTTAGCGCTTAGTGGATTTGTACGATACAATTACTCTACGATTCGTACGAGTTGCCATGCACCTTTGATTGATTCGTAGAACGTGCAAATGCCTTGCTAATGTTTTGTACTTTGTGTTCGCTGAGAACTGTTTTATTATTCTTCGCCACGCGTCATTGTTTCGAAATAATGTATAAGTCAAGGAAAATGCTTTACTACGGCACTGATATTGGTGAGACTGCATAAATCTTCTGCCATTTTTGGTACTCTTAACAACTCGCTAGTGATTCGCTTCATATTTTTCTTCTCTTTTTAAATGATAGATAAGTTTTGCGACTTAAGGATGAGTAGCACCTATAAAAATCAATGCTTTGCTGCTGAGAAACTGAAGAAGCATAATCTCTTTCCATTAACACCGATTCGTATATTCTTTCTGGGTCATTCCTTATCATTTCTCCTGTATTATCCGACAGATATCGCTGAAATCCTCTTTAAAATCTTTTTCTTTTCTATTTAGTTCAGACATTTTTCTTTTGCCAATTTCCGAGCAATATTTATTCATTTTTAATTTATTTTTCCTTTGATACTATTCCGTTTAGCACTAAATTTCACCACTTCTTCCTCCAATTTTTTAAAATTTTATCCAAAAAGTCTACTTAAACTTTTTTTATGCTATTGCGTAGAGCTTAAGTATAAATTCTTACATAGCTCCTCATTCCTACCTCTCCTAAGTCTGAAATGTCTTCAGCCGTAGCTATAGTTCGTCGCAATGCGGCGACGGCATGCTGTATCAAATGCATATCGATCGCTGACTTGTATGATCGATACGTACTAAGCGCGTATGTCATCACCGTGCTGCGACGAACTATGTCACGGTTCGCGAAGCGAGACTTGGCAGATTGCCAAGAAGGAGACATAACTATTTAAATGCTCATTTAAGGTATGTGTCTTCATATACTTCAAATACTCATCTTCAAGTCAAATTACAAGCACACACTCCTCTCTAAGGAAAATGAATTCTTACCATACTCTTCTGAAGTACTGTTATCATAGGAATTTCATAAGAATTCCATCTTTTTCGCAGGCTAAGGCGAGTCGGGTGGGCGGGACCAGGCATTCAACGGAACACTGCTCAACTACACGTGTCCAAACTGGTTAAGAGAGCGGGAATCAGCTTAATTTTATACATCTTCGACACGTGCCTTGCTCCGCCCACCTCATTCGCCTTAACATGCGAACAACAGAGTACGTTATCTGATGATGTTCTGATAGTAACAGAATTTCAGCAGCTTCCATTCCGACCACGACGCCGAGAAAAACAAATTTTGGTCATATTTTACCATAGAACATTGATTTTCTTAAATTTTCTCGTGAGAACGTCATAACGATGACCTCCCCTCTCTGTGAAAAATTTTTTTGCAGAATTTCGGAGAGAACAAGCAGATGAGACTTTGCTTTAAAGATATCTCTTTTCTCTTGCGTTTATTTCTTTAAATTATATCTGGATATATTTAACAACCTTTACCCTGATTAAGTCGAGTTCGAGGTACAAAAGTGGCACTGATTTTGTTGTAGATCAACCGACAAATATTCACAAAATGAGCAGTTTATGCCGATTGCGTGTTTATCATTATTCTACTAGTTAATTTATTTATTTATTTATTTTCATTTTTATTTATTTATTTTTTATTTTCAATTTCATCCTAAAGTCAGTATGCAAGCTGAAAGTTTCATAGAAAAATAAGATAGAACATCTTCTCATGAATTTGCGTTTCTGTTCGGTTTTCCCCGCTTTACTTTGTACTTGGTCCTGTCGACAGGATATTTCTTCGAAGCTTCTTAAGAGCTACTTAATCTGATTTGCGAGGCTTTCACGGCCGCACCTTTATCAGTTCTATCGATAACCATTTCTGGCGGATGCTCTCTTCCTCGTTCCTGATCTTCAACCTTTACTTTTAGCCTCAAAGCAGGTGGAGTATGCTAAAAAATTGGATGACGTATTATCGTTTCGAAAAGTTCTCTTTGCTTTGTATATACTATGTAATTTTTAAATTTCTTCAAATTATATTGCGTACACATATACCTTGTATATATTGAAGTGAGTTACATAGTTCATCGACTTTATGTTGAAACAGCTGTAATGGGTAACCATTTATGGCAATTTAAAAACCAAGAAGAAAGAGCCTACTTGCTGCAAAAATATTTACTTTTCCGAAAAAAAAAATTACGGGATAGGAGCGGAGGAGGATAGCTGTTTTTAGGAGTACTCTTAGCCGTTTAAGCATGTTTTTTTTAAAAATATTGTTTCTCAAGATCTTTATAAATATTCATTTTTAATCCTCTTCGTAGCTAGACGAAGGAATCACTTCACTGCAGGGGATTTGCTCTAGGGCGCATTTTCTTTCTATAATAGTTCGGCGAATCCAAAGACGGAATCTTTCATAACTAAGGTAATGCCTTAGTTATTTTTTTTTCGAGAGCTCAGTATCAAGCTACTTTTAATATTCATTTTTTCGGTTACTGCTTACCAACTGCAGTACCAGTTTTATAAAGGCTAGAATATTTTAGACTGTGAAAGGTTTATCAACTCAGAACCGAAAGAACATATACTCTTTCTGATTGCTTTATTGTTCTCCAATACTTTATATTTCTTCTTCATTATGACTATTTGAAATTTGGCTTATGTGAGCGGGCACCGCTTTAATATGCTTTCACCAGCGCTTTCCCTGTCAACTCTTTCTGATAAGCTTATTCCAGCTGGCGATCCTTGCGTTTCTGATCTTTAATGCTGGTCTCTAGCCTGCGAACCTCGGTTGCAAATTCTCTTATTATACGAAAAACCCAATAATGGTGCATTAGTTGCAAGGCTGAGGTCAAAGCTCACGAGGAAATGCTTTTTTATGTTAGTACAAACACTATCAACCAGCCATGAAGCCAGAGCAAAGTCCATATTTGCCTTTATTGTCAATACTGAATCAGTTTGTTGATTCTGCCTAGTTCAGTCGGATTTTTGCTTTTTTTTAGCAGTTCTAGCGCTCTTCGGTTGTGCTTTTTGTCGTACAAGCTCCTCCAAGCATAATTTTCTACAGATATGTGGACGTGTTCTTATGTGTTTTTGCTTAGGCTTAGTACAGTGTTTGTTTAGTCTCATAGAAATTTAAGCATTTGTCCCTTCCAATTTTTTTTCTGCTCTTTAAAATATACTGTGCAAAATATGCTTGCTTAGTACCTGTTAGCTATTTAGAGGCGCTTTGTTTGAGGAATTTTGTAATAGCAAAACGCTATCTGCTCCGGTTTTTTTTTTCTTACCATCGAGATTTTCTTCCATTGAGAAGACGGGTTCGCCTGAAGCTATTACAACTTGGTTTCGCCTCTTTTCCAAAAAATCTCTTCGGTTTGTGGAATAATTTAAAGAACCTTTATATGGCCTTTAAAAAAGCAGAAAAAAATGCGACCTATGCGTTGTCCGTCTCCTAGTTCTTCCAATCCAACACTTTTTTTCGGGTTGAAGTACATCCAACAACATAGTGATGTGTCCAAAAAATTTTATAAGCACCCTTTGAAACCGGGATATTTGCCCAATATTTACTTTTATTAAACTCCGCGTATTGGTCATTTTTAATATCTACATATATTTTTATGATACATTGAGTTAGTTTTAAGCGGCCCTTGTCTTCTCTCCCGGGGATCATCGGAGTTTATCCACCAAGCAGCAAAGCTGACACGTTCGCGCTTCTGCTACCGATCTTAGCTCCCTGAAAATTCGTCTAAAACTATAAAAAATGAAATCTATGAAATCTATGCCTTTTTATTGTTTGCTACTTTTTGATGCTCTTTTTCATGTACTTAGACAAGCAAGGTGGGCGGAGCCAACCACCTAACGGAAGACTGCACATGTTCAAACTGGTTAAAACAGTGAGAATCAGCTAATCAGCCTAAGTTCATCCAGTTTAGACACGTACGGCTTTTCATCGGATGACTGACCCCGCCCACCTCACCGCGAAAAAGAGGGTTGTATGGGCAATAAATCGAAAAAAAAATAGAAAACACTTGGAAAACAGTTTCTCCTCACGCATGAAAGTCGAATCTCCTTAATTTGATAATTTTCAGATGTAGTTTTGGAGACTAGTGAAATCTTTCTTTCTGCAGGCGTTTTCAACGTTTTTTTTTTCTATGTTTTCTGTTTTAGCGAAGTTAAAAATTAATTTTGCACATCCCTGACAATTTACTTGGTATATGACTATATCGTACGTTGACAAACGTAAGGAAAAAATACTCGTTAAAATTAACCATAATACCCGTTCATATTTCAAACGCCGAGCAAATTGCCATTCCGAGCAAAAATTTGAGCAAAGTTTGCTTTTGTAGGAGCACGGTTCTACCTAGTAGTTTTTTTTTTCTGAGAATTTTCGTAAGACGCAAATGTTGGAGGGACCTCGCGAGTTCGCGGAAATTTGAAAGTACGACATTTTTTTTCCTAGTGGAGTTCAATCTGCGTAGCTGCCCATTATCCTTTAGCACAGTCGATCGATTGGTGGGCATATTCTGCAAGTTGTTCATGTCATTTTTTACCTTGCTCCTATATATCACTTGCCGAGATCCTGTCATTGACGTCAAGCCAGCCTTGCTGCAAGAAAACCCAATTTCTAGCTTCAACTCTGTGAGAAAACTCGATTTCTTCATGGCACAACGGTCTTTCTGAGGCAAATTATTTTCTGTTTCTTACAAAGCATTTACTCTAAAGTATCTACCAGGATTCTCAAGCTGAGCTCAGTTGCTTTCCAAGGAAAAATTGGTATGTAACGGTTCTGTCTGGACTGCAGGCGAATTAGCAGATGTCCCTACTTTAGTGACATTTTCATTACTTGTTTTACTTCTTTTCTTCACCAGCTGCAAGCTGCAAATCCATGAAATATGGGCGATGCGAAACTTATGCGTTGTCAATCACGCCGATATGCCGATGCCGGCAAACTCGATATGGCGCTTTTCGATATTCTCTTCGTATGTGTTCTGGCAGCGCTCCGCTCACATCTCTAGCATTGATTGACTGCTGTGTGGATTAACTCCCTACAGAGAAGGCCTCGCACATGCTTACTGCATAAGAAAATGCTACCTAAATAAATAATAAATTTACTAGGATATTTTATCTTTCTTTTTTCCTGGGACGTTTTGATCTGTCCGCCTACTGTTTAGCAATACCTGTTCTCCGTATACCTTTGTCCATGAATTCGACTTACATCCACATGCTAGTGCCATTTCTTGCTCGTTCTTTGCACTCTTCTGGGGTTTTCCTGGCGAAATGAAATTACACCACTGTTGTATTAGTATGTCAGCTAAGTTTTTAAGCATTATCAAATAAATTCACCAATGTTTATATTAAAACTGGACAATAATGAAATATCATTCAAAATAGTCACCCTTGGATACTATAATGCTTCTCCATTTTTTCGGTAGCTCTTCGATTCTACGCCTTTAAAGCTCTGGAGATTTCGAATCCAAATATGAAAGTAATGTACGTCGTTCCTTGAGTTGCAGAAAAATGGATATGCATCTCAAGCACTTGCCTATATATTAGGTCGTTAAGAATGAAATGTCTGCTTTCGACGAAAAGGTTTGGCTGTCGTTATCTCAGAGGAAAAGGTGCTAGACGGGTACACGTAGGCTATTTGAGAACCGCCTAAGAATTCTCTTTCAAACTATTGCTCACATCTGCTCGGAGCTCTGCACAGCAGAGAGCCATCGGCGCTCAAAGCGGGAGAGGCAAAATTTTTACGCGGTCGTCAAAAAAATCATAGAAAATGTTACAGGAGGCTCACTGCTGCAGCTAGGTGACTACTGTTTAGAGCCAAGCCGAAGTGCAAAACCTATTTTAGAATGAATTTTATTCCACGTTCTACTTTTCAAGCGACGGCAATTTCTTTAAAAAAAAATAGCCAAAATGACCCCTTCTTTCTATCCATTTTCAGGGCGAATTTCGTTTTTTCAAATTTTCATGTAGCAAAATTAGTCCAATTGGTGCAACATTTTGGCGATGGTAAGGGCAAATCTTCGAACAAATGCAAACTCCACCTTTTAGTCATACTCGCTTCTGCTTCAACAAGCAGAATGTCGTTATACAGAAGCACTCAGCAACGAGTTTGACGTTTTGTTGCGCTACCATAGAAATTTTCGAGCATGGTTTGTATTTGGTACATACTGTCGCCCTTAACACTGAAGTATACTACTGCTTATTGTTAGTGGAAAACTCGGATCGTCGCCAGGAAATGTTTGATTTTTTTAAAATGACGGGATTTTTTTCTGAATCGTCAGTCACTCTGGAAAAAATTTTGTACAAAACTTATTTGTGGACCTATCTTTCGAATTAAGTATTCTCTTGAAAAAAGCATTGTTTTTCTTGCTTACAAAAAATATAGAATTATTTATAGCGGCAATAATTTTTAGTTATTACCGCTTAAAGTTGCTTTAAGGAAAATCGGCGATTGCATTCTTAACGACCTAATATTTTTGTTATGTACAAACATAAAGGTATCTAATCACGTCCAGATATGACTGGAAGAAAATCTCATTCTAGAAATTCCAAATTTGATTCAAATTTTAAGCTTGAGAACTTAGTTGTCATACTAATACATGAAAATTTGAAATTTTCCACTGCCACAATTCCTTTGCAGCATGTGTTATCGCTATTTTTTTATTATGCTCCTCAACGTACAATAAGCTCTGAAGTGAGTTAACAGCAAAACAGACGTCATTGTTGACACTGATCTATAGTCTATATGAGTATGGCTGTAGCTTGTCTTTGGAACGCACAGGAACTAATTTTTTCCACTCGATTGTGCGATTCTTCTTTTTTACAAGCATTTCCTTGTAGAAAGTATGTATACTGCCACTTCAACAGGCACTTAATCAGTTTTAGTCTGAACTTTTGCAAAACGGTGAACTTCCTCTTAATGCAAGGAAAAAACAAGTTTTTTTTTAATCTTACGGATATGCTGAAGTCCACCTTGCGACAATTGGCGAACCACCGTAAAGTAATCGGAAATTCACTGTAACATATGTATATGGCTATTATCCGCGCATAAGTATGTTGTCTACTGTGGAATAACCCTAACCTAACCGTATTATATTCGACTGAATCAGATGTTTACTGTTAAATAACAAGAATCTCACCGGAATCTATACATTTGTTAACTGCGTGGTTATTGAGCGTCATCCCTTATGTAACCCGGTGCTCCCAGATAGGCAGTTCATGTAAAACTATGGTGAATTTGTAGGGCTAGCGTTAAGCGGTTTTGACCTTTTCCAAACGACAGGGAAATTGACAGCCAAGAGGGCTGGGGTGGAATTCAGCTGTTTAGAAAAGGCTTCTCGACAATACAACACATGTACTTTGCTTGATGCATATTCATAAAGCACCGTCGCTTTCAGTAACAACTGCTATATTCCATAGGTTCTTCGTTCTTTGAACCTGGACATTCCTCTGAAGAAATCTTTGTTCTTATATATAGTCATACAGTTTGTTAATTGAGGCAAATTTATTGTGCCTAAAATTTCGGTAACATGCCGTCTTCAGAGGCTTGAGAGATGACTGATTAATTCGCTACCTGGAATCATCGGATGCCCCTTTTTGTATGCGCATATGATTCATCCAGTCTAGGTGTCAAAAATGTCTGACCGCTCAATGTGCGTTTAGTGGAACAATTAGCGAGTAAAAAACGGCGATGCTTAGTCATTGGACTATAAAGGCAGAGGAAGAAAGGTCACAAGTCACAACGGAGACGACTTTGATGAATTGTGTCAATCTTACATTTGAGAACGAAATCTCTGCTTGAAAAACTTTGGAAGCGTCGTGGATTTTCCTCGTATTTCTGTGATCAACGGTAGGAATGAAGATTCCTACCGGGAGATGTCGTCTTCACTCATATGCGAGTTATAATGGCGTACTGCAGCATCCCTTCGGTGAGACACTTGATGAATCCGTTCTTCACCTACTAGTCGAAGCTTAAGCAGAACGAATCGAATATGCGCACGCTTTAGTGCAATGTTTCGGGTGTTGGGCCCGTCGTCAGGCTGAAATCTGGGAGATAATTATAGTATGGAGAACGAGAGAGATGTTCAACACCTTCGACTCGCTAAGGCCAGGGGCGGTATGCATATAACTCCTGATCATGGTCGGGTTATATACTCAATCACGGCACGGTTGTGAAGGCCTACCTGACCGTGCTATAGAAGAGCATAGTACCCGATCACCATCAGGTGATATATACATACCGTGCCAGGTGTGTTAACGATCGATCTGAGAAGGCTCGGTCAGCGAATGACAAGGAGGAAATGGAGAAGGCTCTAAAGTTGTTGTTTAATTACTGAACCTAATTTGGTGATTGAAAAACCATACAGAGCCGTTCGCTTGCCTCCTCAAGCCGGCAGTTCCGGTTATCTTCGCTTGCATAATGATCGAGGGTTCCCTGGATTGGTTACTACCACACCAGGCCCTAGCGAGTCGAAAGGATTGAGCACCTTCCTTGCCCGTTGTGCTACTAGCATTTCTTATTTTTCAGCCTTATGATGGGCTCAACACCGGAAACGTTGCAATACAGCGTGTTCATATGTAAACTGAAAATGAAGCTACGAAATCAAGCCATCCTTCAGAATCGAGTATGTGTGTGGGCGGGGAAGCTTACTGGATTTAGGTTGGAAACTGGAGCAGTTTGACTCATTTTCAGAATTGCAAAGACAGCTCCTTGCCAGAACTCAGGCATAGTAAATTTGTTTCATCTAACAACCTATATGGCGAAATGTTACCTCCCGAGCTGCGAATGTTTTAAATCATGATATATCTGTAGCTAGCAATTTTTATCCGTTGCTCTTTTATTCATGTGGAGACATGGAACACTTTCGGATTTCTGTATCATATAGAGGTCCTTTTCCTGGTGCTATTTCTTTCTCATACTACTTGCCAGCAGCCGTTGATGAGTCATCAGTCGCCACCGTATAATCACACCACCAAATAACCCATGATTGAGAGACAATATCAGTCTGATATTTGCTTTGGTAAACATGTTGAAAAAATCGTGTTGAAATACCCTGAAATAGCCTCAAAGCGACTACTTCTGCGTTCTTCCATTTTTCTCATTGCTGTAGGCGGAAAATCCTAAAGAAGCTATATGCTACATAAACTCAGGCTTTTCTCTTTCCTCCCGCTTTATGTCCTTCATTCCCTTCTTGCCTAGAAACGAGGGGTGCAAGCACCGCTGCTGCGATGCTAACCCTTTCTCTGGGCGCTCGCCTCACGCGCCTATTATCGATTGATTTTCAACATTAGGATGAGAATGGAGAATGTGAAATTCCTACATGTTAAAGAGGCAGCTACACGTCCTCATTGCTATCTCATTGCAAAGAAAGTTTGGTACCCACATCTTCGCTTAAAGACAACACCCACGCTCGGAACGCTTTCTGAGTTCTTCACGGATTCTGAAAGAACAACTCAAAAATGGGTTGAGGTTCAAATTTCTCGTCTCAGTAGTCATTCTTGACCAAGAAAATCGCTCCAAAAGACTCGTCCGCGATTTCGTGGACAAGTTGTCCAACTAGTTTTCCACGGCAGTTACAGCGCTATAGTACCTGAATATGAGTAGGATTGAAAGCCTCTTCCACGTCATCGCGCTTAAGATGGTAGACGACCCCTGTAGAAGGCGCACGGCGAAATAGATTACTCGTCCGCGAGATCGAGGGCGAGTTTTCTGAAGCGATTTTCTTGGCCAGGAATGACTTTTGAGCCGAGAAATTCGAACCTCAATCATTTTTCGGGTTCTTCTTTCAGAATCCGCTGAGAACTCAGACGGCCTTCCGAGCGTGGGTGCTGCCTTTAAACTGAATTGCCAGATAACCCTAGCTTTTCTATTAATATTTGTGGATTAGATGTGCTTTCCACGCCTACTAATTTGTGGGCATAGAGAGCGTTTATGTACATGACTTCTGAATATTTTAATATCCGTGCAACTCTGTCTTGTTATAATGCATCAAAAATGCACTAGTTTGTCAATTTAGTTGATTTTCAGGGTGTTGCGCCATCTCTCGTTTCCAATCAATTTGTAGATTTTCAAAATCTACGTGCAGCGAACTCTTTGAAAATACGAGTTTGGCTGCTTCTAATGGTTTATCTCGTATGGGCCATAGCTGCAATTACATCTCCTGTCGCCCAACCCAACTTTGTGACCTGCAAGTTCGCATCCAAAGTTCCTGTCTCCGTGAGCGTCTTCGCACCTCAGACTGTGTCATGCCAGAATGTGACTGCAGCAGTTCAAAGAACAAGCATGCAGACAAATATTTATTCACTGCAAAGTATTCAGAAAATACTTATTCTCGTTCACTGACGAAATCTGTCAAATATAATATAACAAATGTACTATTAGTAAGTCTTTCGTAAGTGTACAAAAACACTATAGACATACAAGTGGTGATGAAGAAAAGAAAAATTTAGAAGTTCCTAGTATCTATTAGAATGACAGCTCCAGAAGCTTTAAATTCAATGCTTTCAGTGAATTATTTTCCCTCTGCAATATTTCTGCACTGCTGCTCCAAATTCTTACTACTTCTCTTCTGACGCCGAGTGTATACCTCTCGCATACCTCTGATGTGACCTTTTCCCAATGCTATGCTATGGCAGCTTTCGGAGGATTGATAGTAAGCCCACCGGGATCCTTAAAAAATCAGTGCTCTTATTTGTATAGAAAATAGCTATAAAAATTCAAATCTAATGTGATTCTTCTTGTCCCCCTCTTGTGACCAGTCCTATCCTTATTGTTTGACTGTAAAATTTTGCAGAAATAGCGTATTTATGTAGTGCAACGACTACATGATCCTGTTCTCTTACCATCATCACATAATCACCTCTGCTTTTCTCAACCTTTTTGTTTGCATGTTAGTGCAGTTTTATTTGCATTTCCAACATCTCTTCGTTATATCTTAGTCAAAAAGCGTCTTCTTTTTTTCCTGCTTTTCCCACGC